>JAOTRR010000010.1:28065436-28078883 GCA_028570945.1 Gogo arcuatus | reverse complement strand
CGACAATTCTGTTGTTAAAAGCGCTATATAAATAAACTTGACTTGACTTGACTATCAAATAATTTATTTGATCACTAAATTTAGCTTGTTTTAGTGTTAACATCTGCATTAACTCTTTTGGACTTTTGGAACAAAACAAAGTCAGACAGATGTTCTTAATAGCTTTCAGTCATTTACTACTGCTAACAAAATCTTCATGCTGAATGGGGTGAAGCCTTTACCATTTGGTCAAAGAGTTTGTGTCATTGTAATAAAATAAAAGTACACATATTTATTTGCAAAATGGGGAAGAGTTAGCAAATTATTAAGAATTTAAAAGCAAACAAGTAAATTTGGTAGTAATGATGACACATTTTGTACATGTTCATTTTTTCATATCTTGCACAAAATTCCTAGGAATGTCTTAATTATTGAACCTATACTTCGCACTGATCTATTGTTTCTTTAAAATATAAAATTACTGGATTAATAAGGCTTCTATTATAATACATAATTAGATTATTATCTAACAAAATGACCATGGAGACATCTGTTCTTCCACCATCCTAGACACATTAATAAAGATTAACACAAATCAACCATACTTTAATTTATCCTCAGCATAGTGTTTACAATAAAATCATATAATAACAGCAATAAGCCCAGAATTTTATGAATGCTTAGGTGACCACTAAATGTCACCACCATTGAGTCACTTGCACAAACCAATGCAGGAAAAAAAATAAGGTGAAGTTCAAGGCTCCTGGTGATAACAATGTCCTCACATAAGGGCTGAAATGTCAAGGGTCAGATCAATATTATCCATCTGAAGGAAAAAAAACATAAGTTCTAATAAAATTGACTTCACACACTAATATTATATGAGAACTCTTAAAATAGGCAATACTTTTATTATTATTATTATTATTATTATTATTATTATTAATGTAATTAATATTAATATAATTAATACTACTACTACTACTACTACTACTAATAATAATAATAATAATAATAATAAATGTATTAATGTACTGTAACATTTTAATTGGAAATACCTTCATTTGATTATATTTTAATCATATGATATACTTACAAGATTGATTTCTCACCATAAAAAGGATGTATATATAAAATAAACATTATTTCTTACTAACATTAGCACAAAATCAATTCATAGCAGTCAGACAATTACCTGTTTCATCATATGACAATGACTTACTTGAATAATGCCAAATGTGTTCATGAACACATTTCCAGAGATTTCAATTATGGACACTTTGCTCATTGGCAAACGTTCTTTGAACTTACAAAACTGGCGTCCATTTACAATGACCTAAACAGGTAAAAGAAAATATTTAAGATAATGTTATTGAATTCATTTAATTAAATTGTTTATCAACTCATTTTGCTTTTTTAAACTTCTTACATCATAGAATCCTTTTCTCATAACCATGAAGATATCAAAGGCTTCCCCTTCAGCAAATATGGGATCTTCTATCCATTCTTCTTCCTCCCATCCTTTTTTACCGAAGGTATTGCAGACCACATTTGATAGGTAAGTTCTGAAGTGAAACATGTTTTCATCATGTGGATTTGGCCCAGCCTTTTGATTTATTGAAAAGCTGCAAAGAATATGCAAATTTCAGTATATTAAAGAACAATATTTGTTAACAGCTGTACATGAATGTATCAGAAAAATTTGAACTAATGTACTTTATATTTTATATTGTGTTTGATAATCTTTGTTTGGTGTTGCTTCTGTGTTACGGTGAAGGTTTTTTTGTGTGCAGTATTTTAACACCATACCCCTCAGAACCTAAAGGAACTACCCCTTGAAAGAACAAAGCCCATCCAGGTTTTAATCCTCCAGGGATAGGGTGCGAATAGTCCTGGTTCTGTTAGAATCAAACATTGTGAAGGTCATGCAATATTTCTAATCATAGTCTTTTAATGTTTCTTTGTTCTAGTTGCAGTATTTTAAAGTCCTTGTTGTAGCTTTATTGTTGGGATTTAAAGGTTCTTCACATGATAAGGAACATTTTGCATTTCTAAACTAATTTTGAAGTGCTTGTTACTCACAGGTTTACAAAGTGGATATTTCACATCTGACTGGATGTTAGAAAGCTCCCAGTGTGGCATGCCGAAACATTGTTCTTTACCAAAGGAAGATTCACTCCAGTTCTGGGGAATTTAAAAGAATGAAGAATACTTATTAATGAAAATCATCCATAAGATGTCTACAGTGCTTAAAAGTGGTGTTTAAAAGTTTGATCAGACAAAATCCTGCATAGTGTAAGAGTAATCTATACACTATTTGAAATATCAAAAAACTGAAGTCTTTGACTATCTGACTTACTGAAACAACACCAACGCTGTTTATAATGACATCTCCACTAATGTGAAATAGCTTCACTTTATTCACTGGTATACGGTGCTGATACAAACAGTACCTCCGGCCATCCAAATACACCTGAATAGAAAAGATGAGTTAACATTGCTTACATTATTTGCTTGAATTTCTCCAGTTATTTCTTTAATCTCCATACCTCATAGGCTTCTTTGCTGATGACAATGAAGAACACAAAGTGTGAACCTTTGAATAAAGAGCACCCAGTATAATGTGCTTCATCCTCACACACTCCTTTCACATACATTTTACATTCAAAAGAAACATTGGGCTGAAGCGTCAAATGAAAAGCGTTGTCATCACTTCTACTGATCCCAGTTCTATGATGAAAGGAAAAGCTGTGAAGAAAAGTAAAGTTGATATTATCCATCAAGCACATCAAGATTTTCAGTATGCTTAATGTGGTTGCGCAATGAATTTGCATGTGTGTGTGTGCGTGTGCGCGCCATGTATACCATCCGTCCCGTTCATTAACAACCCCTTGGACACACAAAGCCATTCCTGGTTTCATCCCTCCAGGGATTTCAATCACAGCAGGAAGTTTCTGTGGTGAGTAAGCAAAGAACCATAAGAAGCATAGACCATAGCCCTTGGAGTTTCATTATTGATTGTGACTCCGTCATAGAACTAAAATGGTTGATTAGGCAGTCATTTGTTGCAGTCTGGGAAGCACTGAAATGCTTTTCCATTCACACTGCAAATGTTATATGGTCATATGTATCACAGGCCTCCTCCAAAATGGGTTTGAATAATCAGACCACAATCCGCATCCAAGACACATTGGCCCCCATTCATGCTTGTGCTTAATGCTGTCTATTTATGATTGAATCACCCAGGACACATGTTTAGGTCAGGTGTGAATGGGGTCTTAATCAACCCTTAACTGCTATATACAATGCATAAATATTAGCCTGGATGGTTTTATGACTATTACTATTACAGTGAATTTTTTACTTCTGGAATACTGTCAAGATAAGTAATGTGCCCATAATAACACTAAACCTAACCCTGCTGTACTACATTTTGCCCCACTATGTCCATCAACAGTCTCCAACCAGTGCAGAATGCAGCAGCAAGGTTTAGTACAAAAACCCTAACCCTAGATCATATTTGAGCACATAGCTCTCATTTCACCTCCGTTGGCTTTACATTGGTTTAGATATTCAAAAAATTCCAACAACCCTCACAAACCCATGTACATTCCTGAGCACACACATCAGCAACTTGTATCAATGAGTTTTAAACACCAACCACCACAGTCTAGTGAAGAATAACTGAAGAGCTATAGTTAAAAAGCAGCTGCCATGAAAATTTTACAATCTTTCAGAGAATACTGATTATATCAGAATTTGATATGGCCAAACAGAATCTCTAAAAGAAAAAATTTAAAAAAGACATTATACGAAATAAAGCCTAAAATAATTTAATGTGACTTGTCATCTATTTATATATCCTGTATATCAAATACATCATGAAAAGGGCTATTAAATTATCTGCGAGTCCTGTTAGGTGGCACATGAACATTCAACCCCATCCTTCTGACAAACACATAATCGTCCAAAATAAATAATTTTTTTTTTTTTTTTTTTTTAAACAGTTTGCTTTTTTGTGTAACTTAAATCCTAACTGAATTCTAGTCACTTCTGGATAATGTCAAAGTTAACAGTAGGAAAAGTTTCCACATTTTATGTTCATTCTCGTTACCTGCGCTCTTCAACTTTGAAAGAGGATGTTTAAAACAATGACTGAATTAATGAAATATATCATTAAAGAAATGTATATTTTAATTAACATAGTTTAAAAACTGTTAAATATAGGTTAGTCTAATTAGTATCTATTATATTTTATGTTAATGCTAATTTAATTCTTCAAAACCACAATTAAGGGACATTGCGGGTTAAACAATGCAGGAACATCGTTATATTTACAGCCCTCCCTATAAATGTTACTCACAGGGTTGTTTGATAAATTTGTAACCTCTGACTGGAGCTTTGAGGGACTCCACCGTGAAGTCACTCCACTCAACATTTGGGCCCTTAGTTCATTAATAATGGACCAATAGCTCCAGTTCTGTAAAAAGAAAAAAAAATATGCACTTTATATGCACATTTTTCAGCTTTATTACTGTACCTGTATTTTTCTATTTATCCATAACATGTGTAATAAAACATATTTACTTACATATTGATCATATATTTAACTCTTTTTTGTTTTTACTAGAAAATGAATAGTCAAAAATCATACATGCATGAAAAGAAATGAGTACAAATGCAAAAAGTTAACTGACCCAAATCTGGCCCAAAGAAAATTTTAATTTTCCTTGGCGAAAGAAGAGGACAGAGTCACTGGCTTCACTCACTCCAACTTCACTAATAGCTCTGTACCGGACCCAGTATTGGTTTGCAGGCTTAACTCCAGTCAGTGTGAAATTCTCCGGAGTATCTCGAGTCTCTGTGACTTCCCATTTTTCCACATCAGTTTCTGAATCAGTGGCCTGTGTTGTCCTGTATTCCACTCTGAACCGCACTGTCGATCCAGTTGGGGACTTCTGCAGCTTCAACATTATATTTCTGCCCTGGACATCCACCTTGGGTGCAGGTGGTTTGGACACGGGTTGAAACGCACTGTCCACCATTTTCTCTTTTCTGTAAAGACGGATGGAGTTTCCAGGATTGGAGGGGTCAGAGACCGAGACAATGACAAACTTGATTTGTGTGTCATCTTTATTAGCTTGGAAAAAACTTCTGAAAAGAAAAAAGTTATCTTTCATCTTTTCACTTAGTTCAGGACTGTGGATCCACAATTGTTCAGCTGACTCTGGAACTGTTACCAGGTTTTCAAACTCATCTACTTTCAAAACTTTTGTTAGAATGGACAAATATTGGTCTTCATATTTCAGAGAAGTAAAGCAGAAGCACACCACAATATCAACACTGGGATCTATTAGAATGCTGCTCAACAGAGCTGAGTGTTTTACAACAGGGACACCACTCAATTGCTGGGTATAGAGATTCAGCAGATGTAATTCACTCTGATTGTTCTCAAACCACTGACTCAGCTTTTCAGCTCTAAATGGAGACTTCTGATGGATGGTTATGATGTCTGCTAGTGCCTGCTCCTGTTCCTTTCCACCCCGAATAGCAGGGATGAGCCTACGCAGATTTTTTAGAAAAATTACCTTGTAGGCTTCTAGCAATGCCTGCAATGTCTTCACCCTTCTTCTCACATCCTGGAAATCATTTACTGTTTTGTTTGTAATCAGGTCATTGCACTGAGTCTCTGCATTTCCCAGGTCTTCCAATAGAGTTTCTGTTTTAGTGATCAGTGTCTTACGAATATCCCTCTCCAGTGCAGCTGCTTTTTTACTCAAACGTGCAAGGGGATAAAGCCAAACCTTCACTGGTACTGCATCATTCTCCTTCTTCCTCAGAAAAGAAGGAAGCTTCCTGTACACCTCGAGGGCCTCCATGTATGTGGTGGGGTTCTGTTCAAGCTCATAGTCACCATAAAATGTACAACTGATCTTGTCAGATAATTGTTTTTCACCGTCACTCATTTTTAGACCTCCAGCTCCCTCTATATCAATAAAAGGAATATTTCTGACCATTAGATTTAAGGTTCCCTCAATTTCTTCTTTGTTCTCATTCTCATTGGCTGTGAGATCGAACACCATGAAAGCCTGAGCTCCATAGAGTACAGCAGTAATAACATGGGTGGCAGTTCCATCTTCAAACACCTTTGGGTAGGTGATATTGCGGTCCATAGTAAATTGGTCATATCTTGTTGTCTGGCTGTACTGCAGAGAAACCCGGCTCTGACGTGTTGAGGATTTGTTATCACGTAAGAACCTGGCTGAGCCTCCAACGTCCACTAAACCACCCAGGATGCTAGCTGTAAGGGAAGCACTCACATCTAGGAGTTTGACTTTCTCACTGAGAGAATCAGAAGCAGTGAACTTCAGATCTGTCTTGGGCTGTCGATGGGAAACCACACCCTTCTTTATTGTTTCATTATCCCATAGAGAAATACCTGAAATGAGTAAGAGACTGCAACTGATACTTCTGTCACAAACTGTGCAACAGTAAAACTGTTAGTTATGTCTTTAAAATTATTTGTCAAATTTTATTACTTTCCATCCAGAAGGATGTGGATTTAAAGCCCACCAGACATTAAGTTAGCACTGTTAATCACTGTGACCAAATAACATATTTTGTATTTAGTAATAATAAGCAATATTATTATGCTCTACTTCTGGCATTCTAATACATATTCCACAATGAATGCCCTATATTCACCTTAAAGTTTGTTTCCTAAATAGCGTTGGCAGCAAGATAGCATACTGAAGAAATGCCACTTTATTACACACCTGCTGCTAACCAACATGAATAAAAAAATAACCTCTCTGACTAACTAAAATTTGGATATATGGGGATAAATGAGAAAATTATAACTTTAAATCCCAGGGCCAAATTTAGAGGGGTGCTGGGTATATCAATATCTGACGTTACTTTTGGTGTGATGAGGATATACAAAAAAATAAAATCATTATTGTTTTCCTGATCATTTAACAGCACAATCTACTGTCAAACAATCTTGCCATTCATCTTATAAATTCTGACCTGCTTTTTTTCTTCTCTTATGGCAGTAAAGCTCTAGCGGGTTACTTCAATGGCTCTCACCTTGATATCTCTATGCTTATAGTGTAGCTATCTAGCTTTCAAACAGCTATACACCAACAAAATTTTATAATTCAAAGGAATCCATTCATTTAAAAAAAAACTTTAACCAGTATAATAACTATCAGTAAATAGTGTAAATATTTAAATAGTTTCTGCATGCAGCTCTTCTTTTTTCTAATGACTTATTCTAGTTTCATAGCCTAGGTTATTGATGTTAATAGATAGAGTATGTTAACGTTCTGGGTTACAACCCCTATACCCCTAGGTTACAACCCTTTGGGGTCTCTCAAAAATGATGTTGTGGCCTAGGTAGAATTTAAGTTTGACATCACTGACTAAGTTGTAGATTTCCAGAAAATAATTAATTATGTTAACATGTGTACAGGATCATATTGAGCTAAAGGAACACTATCCCATTGTCCTTGTGGATAGCAGTGTATAAATTGGATAAAGTAAAAAAAAAAAAGAGAGAGAGAGAAAGAAAAAAAAGAAAAAAATGAAAAAGAGCACTTCTCCATTATGATACAAATATTACATTTCATCAGCAAGATGACAGTAAAACATTGCCACCTGAACATTTTGACTGTACCCCCAATCAAGACAGGATATTAACACTTGACAGTGTTTGAAGGCAACACTGTTTTTTCCAATGAACTGGGTGATTTATTTTAATATATGTTTTAATAATGCTGAAATGGAACATATTATAAGTTCATTACTATGCAGTCAGTGAGTTTGCATTTATTTAACAGTAAAGTAACACTTGGATTGGGGAATATTAAGGACTGTGGGATATTTACCTGGAATAACAGAATCACTGCGGCAGTCATACAACATGCCAGGATGCAAAGCCCTTCCTAGGGCTGCTATTTCAATGATTTTAGCCTCCATAGCTGTCAAAAATACAATGAGAAAGACTGTCATTTAATTACCACTACTAAGTTTCATACAATAAGATCACTCACACAGTGATATTATTAGTATCAGTAATAATAGAAAAAGCTAAAGTCATCTCACCTGATGTGTTGTTCTCAAAATGAGTTCAGTATGGTGAACTATAGGTGGCTATAAACGTTTTGTGGTTGAGCCTCACAGTCCTAACCAACTTCTTCTGAATTTTATCTGTAGTTTGTCAGATATTTATAGCCAGATTTGTTTAAAAAAAATCACCTCAGGAATTCACTACCAATTAAAGCAAATAACCCTTTTACCTGGAACACAATGAAGCTGATCCACCCTCTTTAAAAAATAAATAAATAAACAAACAAATAAATAAAATTGGCTGTGTTTCTCTCAGACATATCACATGCTTTACACTTAGGCTTACTTATAAGGTGTAGAGTAGAAAACTAGTAGAAATCATTAATAATTTAAAAAAAAAATCATTAACACTAAATAAGCATGAACGTTACCACACAATTAAAAGAACAGAATTTTATGTGACTATGATCATTAATACAAAATGGTCTGTAACTGAAAATGAACAGTGTTTAGTTGAAGCATAGATCTTTATTAAAAAAAAAACAACGGAATCGTAAATGCTGTTGCAACATCTAGGTAATGATAAATGCTGTTGCAATGTCTATTGTCTCTCCAATGTATTATTCACGTCTACTGCACTGTCTAATCCCTCTGCACTGGTTGTTGTATTGTCTGTTGTCACTGCACTGTATTTTGTGATGTACTGTTTAATGTTGCACACTGGCACAAAACCAAAATCAGTTCCTGTGGGCACAACTCATAGGCATTAAAGTGTTTATGATCCTGATATTGATTATAAGTCTGATAGGGTTTAAAACCACTTTATTACATGGCTCATTTGAATTCTTGATTCTGATTGGTCAGTTATGGCATTCTATGGTGTGTTATTTCTGTATAACAGACCATTGCTATGGACTACATCATTAGTGGAAGCAACAAAATCATTTTTAAATCAATAAAGTCATTTTCTAATCAATATTTTGTGTAAAATTATTGATTTCTTTAGTACATAGTCATGTAATAAGCTGGTCATTATTGCAAAATAAACCCCTTCAGGGTGATTCAAGACCATCACCCTATCTGGGTTTATTTAGCAATATTGACTGGCTCGCTGTACATTATTCCTTACATATTTCACAGAACTTTACATGTTTGAGCAAATTACTACTCTTTCTTGCCTAGGACTGTTAATTCTACAAATTATGGTATTTTATCGAGTTTGTAACACAGTCATTTTAATGCATCATTTGAGATGCAACATGATTAGTATTGGTTCATTGTGTAAGATCTTAATCATTATTAGATATCCTATACAAACCAATTAACTCAATCTTTTTAAGCCTTAGACAAGAAACTCTTTGTCTGGCCATGTATATGATAGATATTCATAGATATTTAATCTCAACTCATTCATTCATTCATTCATTCATTCAATTATGCTCAACTACATTCCATCAAAAACTGATTAACAACTGAAGCATTGAGTTCTAATGTAATAACATACTGTACCTTTATCAAGATGTGCCAAAATAGATTATCCTTGCATGGATAACTATTTGATGAGGGTTATAAGTGTATTATGTTCAAGTTCAAGAACCTTTATTGTCATTCTAAAACACTGTACATGTAAGGGAACAAAACTGGCATTACTCGGGTCCCAGTGCAGTAGACGTTCTCATGGGAAAGCACTTGATTAGTGTCGATTATAAACAAAATATAATTTTAAGTAAATGAGCAGTTGTACCATAGCGCTCCAAGGAACTCTACATTTGAATGATGCAATTTGTTTAAAACACTTGCTCTTTTTGTGATAATTTAGTCATTTAAAAATACCTGTATTTATTCCTGCAACCAATGCTGGTGATCATTATACAGTCATTTCTAAGGTCTTGGTGTTACATAAAACACCTCAGATCCATCCCTTTTCTGAACACTAGTATATTAGCGCTGGTCGCACATTATCTGATAATCAATGTCATATATAATATATAGCACTTTTATATTTATTTATATTCAGTTTCCTTGTAAAGTTCTTTTGTACATATAAATGACACTTGCTAATCTCTGAGTATTCTTCAGTTTAGGCTTTTTTGTTTCATTTTTAATTTTTTTTATATCACAAACTTCATGCTTTCAGTATATTAAAATGCAATCCTTGAGTGCTGGCAATATTACCAATTACTACAGTACAATCACCAACAAATTAATAAATACAGACTGTTCTTTGATTTCATGTCCCATGTTTAAGCATCAGTAGAAATTCTCATGAGAAAACCTTTGATCAAAATAATTTGCATACAAAATACATAAACTGTCATCAACTGATCATTTTAAGTAAACATGCAGTCTCGTTACAGGGCCTCAGGGGACATTAGAATTTAATACTGTTTTTACGGAAAAATCGTTTGTAAGAAAATGTTGTTCATTATTTTCACAAATCACTCAACACTATCTTTATTTAAAAAAACGTTTATAATTAAAATGCAATATTGCAGCATTCTTAAAATGAAAGTCTTTTAAATAGACCCACAAACATGCATGATCAAGGAATTCTGTTTATTGCCATGACTTTATTCTTAACTTTTTCTCAGTGCAAAAACTGTCTCTTTTTTTATTTTGTGAAAGTTCTTGTCGAACTGCTCTGTTTTTAACAACATGAGCATAGTGTATTTCACAATCAGTGCTGGCTACAGGTCAGTGAACTACTGCTTGCTTCAGATTGTAGATTACTTTCTGCTTTGGTGCTGCTGGAATGCAGTATTTTACAGCATTTACAGAATTTTTCAGTTCAATACAATTTTATTTACATGGCACTTTTAACAATGGACATTGTCACAAAGCAGCTTTACAGAAATCTGGATATAAAATTTAAAATAAGGTTTTAAATTTATCCTTAATGAGCAAGCCAGAGTTGAAAGTGGCAATGACAACTCCCTGAGATGACATGAGGAAGAAGGAACCACACTCAAAAGTGAACCCATCCTCATCTGGGTGACACCGGATTATTTATTGATTATAAATAATACACTGGATGCTTATTAACTTCCTTCTAATTAATTCTGATAAGATAGATGTACTTGTACTAGGACCACATGCAGCTAGGAGTAAGTTTTCTGATTACATAGTAACTCTGGATGGCCTTTCAGTTACATCATGTGCAGCAGTAAAAGAATTTGGTGTGATTATTGACTCCAGTCTTTCATTTGGAGGTCATGTAGATAATTGTAACAGTCCCCAGTCTGAGGAAGACACTGAAGGTAGGTCACAGCATAAGCGGCGTGTGGACAGAGGATTTTGTCCATGAGCCGCTGAAACATTGTGGGAGTCCCAAATAACCCGAACGGAAGGGTGACGAACTGGTGTAAGGCGAACGGGGTGGAAAAGCCCATTTTTCCCGGGATAAGGGAGTCAAGGGAATCTGCCAATATCCCTTTGTCAGATCCAGCGTCGAATAAAAACGAGCCGCGCCTAACCAATCGAGCAGTTCATCAATGCAAGGCATTGAGTAGGCATCAAATTTAGACACTGCATTGACCTTACGATAGTCCACACAGAACCGGACCGACCCGTCAGTTTTGGGAACCAAAACTACTGGGCTGCTCTAGTCGCTGTGCGACTCCTCGATTATTCCCCTCTCGAGCATGGCCTTGAGTTTGTCCCATACTACAGTTTTTTTGTGCTCGGGTAAGCGGTAGGGGCAGCTACGCACCACCACCACTGGGGGAGTCTCAGTGTGGTGTTCTATGAGGTGAGTGTGACCGGGAAGAGGCAAGAACACGTTGGAAAACTTCGTTTGCAATCTGGCAACCTCCACAACCTGGGCCGGCGAGAGATGGTCTCCACAAGGGACCGGGGTGGATTGTGCAGCGGATTTTGTTTTCACCTCTGGCCCCAGCTCCTCCCTCTCCTGAACTACTGTTGCCAATGCCACGGGGACCCCCTCGTTCCATAGTTTGAGCAGACTGAGGTGGTATATCTGCCGCGCCCTGCCTCTATCCGTTCGCTTCACTTCATAGTCGACATCTCCAATGCGCCATGTGACCTCAAAGGGCCCTTGCCACTTAGCGAGTAATTTAGAGCTCAACGTGGGAAATAATACAAGAACTTTATCTCCCAGTGTGAATTCCCTAAGGTGCGCCCCCTGTTGTACAGCCAGGACTGACGTTCTTGCTCCAGCTGCAAATTCTCTTGGGTTAAGTGACTGAGTGTGTAGAGTTTTGCGCACAGGTCAAGAACATACTGAATTTGTTTTTACTGTCAGAAGGCCCTTCCTCCCAATTTTCCCATATGATGTCTAAGATGCCCCGAGGCTTGTGCCCATATAATAATTAAAAGGGGGAAAACCCTGTGGAGGCTTGTGGGACCTCTCATACTGCAAACAACAGGGGTTCAAGCCATTTATCCCAATTACGAGTGTCTTCGTGCACAAACTTACGAATCAAGTTCTTAAGGGTTCAGTTAAATTGCTTGACTAAGCAGTCTGTCTGTGGGTGATAAATGCTTGTACAGATTGATTTAACCTCCAATAACTCGTAGAGCTCGCAAAGTGTGCGTGACATAAACGTAGTGCCCTGATCAGTAAGGATTTCTTTTGGAATCCCGACTCAGGAGATAATTTTAAACAGTGCCTCTGCAACACTGCATGTGGAAATGTTACGCAGTGGCACTGCTTCTGGGTATTGCATTGCATAGTCCATGAGGACTAAAATAAAGTGATGCCCTTATGCAGTCCAATCTAATGGCCCGACATGATCCATCCCAATTCATTCGAAGGGGGTCTCAATTAGGGGAAGAGGGCACAATGGTGCTTTTGGAGTGGCTGCTGGATTTACCAGTTGGCACTCGCAACATGCCACACACCACCTGCAGACATCTCCGCGAATGCCTGGCCAGTAGAACCAGGCCGTGAGTCAGTTTAGTGTTTTGTCCTGCCCCAGGTGACAGGCCATGGGACTATAATGAGCCACATGGAAGAGGAATTCCCTGCGGCTTTTGGGAATTAGTAATTGGGTTATTCGCTCTCCGGTTTGAGTGTTCTGCATCACTCAATACAGCCATCTTTAATTAAAGAAAGTATGGGTGGGAGAGTGCAACATTTGGTTGGAGGTTCTGACCATTGACTACTCTCACTTGGTCGAACACATGCCACAGGGACTCGTCTCGCGCCTGCTGCAGAGGGAAATCTGCTAAGAAATTCCCTAGAGAGCGGGGAAGGCTGGCGCGCTCCTCGCTCTCCGTGTCACTATGATGCAGAGCTGACATAGATGGCTCTGGGATGGCTTCCCCCGACATCATACCGGAATCCCCCCATGACGTGCTATGGCAGGACCCACCCACCACCACTCGCTCTAGTAAGCCCTTAAATCCCAGCCAATCCATCCCCAGAATTAGTGGGTGG
>JAOTRR010000010.1:27960238-27971579 GCA_028570945.1 Gogo arcuatus | reverse complement strand
TCTGTAATGGACGTTTAGCTAGCGAACTTTATTCAGCTTACAAATGAGTTTATGGTGCCTCTATGTTGTAATAAAACATAACATTTACGTTTTCAACATTTCCACAAACTACAAAGATGTAATCATGAAGAAACTTGTAGCTTCACATTCCTCTCCAGTGTAAACGCTGCGGGTTTCTATGAGGTGTGTATGAGTGCAGTCACCGCAGGCTAGAGCACCGCTTAGCATCATTTAGCCACTGACAGAACGCCATAAGAGCCATAAGGATTTCTAGAGTTACACCGTTTGAAAGTGTTTGTATAGCCAAATAGCACTCCTTGTGTTTTAGTGCTAATCCATAATAATAAAATAAAATTCTCAATAGATCCTTCAGTCAGATTATAACCAAGTAGTGACATGTTGCAGCTACTCGGGTCTTAAATTAATGTGATAATTACAAGTAACAATATTCATGCAGCAATATATTGGTAATATCACCTCATTTCTCCCAAATTTGGTCACCTGCCAATTCCCACCTACCAGTCAGTTCTCCCCTATAATACAACACCTAATAAACGGGGAGAGGTGGTAACCCTGAAGGTGAGGAACTACATGCAGGTGATTATAATAATCTGAATATAGGGCTCAGAAAATCCACTGAAGCAGCTGCGTAACCCGACTCTGAATACTAGGAACTTTCCTCACATGAATATTCATGTGACCTTTGGACTAATTCGCTGACTCGGAACATGACCCTGTATGGTTTGGGACGCAGCAGTGAATTCTCTCTGAATGTGAAATATATGCTTCTTGCAGTAATTCAATTAGATCGCATAATAAAGATGGACGCTGCACAACCCATGTTCTGGAGTGTTCACTGTGATGAGCTCACAATGGTATTATTCTACCAGAGAAGGTGACATTCATAAATCTCACATTCAACAGGTTTACATTTTAAAAAGTTATTCAAAAAACACAAGATTACTGTTTAGTTAATCCTGCACTGTTATATGAACATAGAAATAGACAGTAACGTGATTGTGTGTCTGTTATTGTGTTACTGTACCTCTCCAACCGCACTAGAAAGAATATGAACGATCTTCTCATGGGGCGTGGCCACCACACTCTGCCCGTTAATCTCGATGATGCGGTGGCCCACTCTGACTCCACCCCTTTCTGCAATACCCCCCCTCATCAGACTGCAGATCTGCAATCAGGAGAACATAATAAACATGTAATAAACATATAGATCAGACTAGATGAGTTCAATTAAACACTTCACTAATCCTGCTTCATTACTACACTTAAATATTACTTTAAAGGTGCTATATATCAGAATTTGTAAGAATTTTAATTTAAAACATTTAAAAAATTTATTAAAATGATCAACATAACGTGAAGAAATAAATTTTGAAGTTATGTCAAAGACATCTATGTACTGTGTTGCAGAGATATCTACTTAAGTTAGTAACCAGCTAGCCCCGGCCCATCTGTCTCGTAATACCACTTTGTACCTCAAGAGGCGATAATGAGTCACTGTAGTGTCCAGTCTGCCCTCAGCCTGACATGAGAGCATGAAGAAGTCAGTCAGGCGTTACACACTGATGGTGAGTTGAGTGAACGTGCTTTGTGAACTTGTATAACAGCAGCTGTGATGTGAGCTGGAGAGCCGTATTGAGTTTTGTCACTTGGCTCTTTCTGAATTAGTCATTAAACGGGTCTAAAAAGTCGCCAAATCTAGCAGCAAAGTCTCTAAATTGGCAACACTGAAGGAGAGTTTGGACCCGGAAATGGCTACTGGCGTCAGACAGTAACAAGCGAAAGCAAAACAAGCGTGAACATTGGCGTTGCTTTCCACCACTGGAGACAGCTCTTGGCGGGTAAAGGAACGAGGTTTGATGCTGAACTCACAAAGTTTCTTCTAGACTGGTAAGTTAGTGCTAATGTTCGCTATTTAGCAATAGCTTATAAAGCTAATTGTATAACATTACTGACAGCGTTAATATATTTGCTAAGTTGTTTGTTGTTTGTACA
Source organism: Gogo arcuatus (assembly GCA_028570945.1). Lineage (NCBI taxonomy): Eukaryota > Metazoa > Chordata > Actinopteri > Siluriformes > Anchariidae > Gogo > Gogo arcuatus. The sequence goes on along the minus strand of JAOTRR010000010.1, from coordinate 27,969,566 downwards.
TTTCCTTGTTTCTTACAAACTTTCTGGTGATATACTGCCCCATATTTGTTTGGAGTGTTGAGTACGAATTCGACAGGTGGCCAATTCTTACATATAGCACCTTTAAATGTTTTGTACCCAAGTGTAAATATAATGCTCATATTTGAATCTAGTGAATTTTTAACAATGTGATAGTGTGCTTTAACTTTGACATAAAAGTTCATTACTTCTTATTTAAGTACAAAAAGTTTACTTAGTGGACAAATTTTAAGTTTCACTCGAGTATAATTTTGACTCCACTTTTAATTCAGTAAAATTGTGAAACAAAACTGCACATTTTTACTTGGAATCTTTTTCTTTGTTTGTTTGTTTTTGTTTGTTTGTTTTCTCCCCCGTAAATACGTCCAGACAATCATTTTCATTTTATTGCACATAATCCCTTAAATAGAAGTCATCAGATCTCTAATAGGAATTAGAACATTTTAAAAACACCACCACAAGCCCCAAAGGTATTAGGTTTTGTTCCAGAGTTACCCACAATGCCATTCTGTACGCTGAAGCCGAGCTGGTACCGGAGGTCTGGTCTGCGGATGAGGACCGTGGTGACTGGAGGACATCTGACAATGTTCATCTTAATCCTGGACTGAGACTTCAGACCCTGGGGACAAGGTGTACAAACTTGTTCACACAAATTCATTCATGATAAACTGATCAGCCTCGTGTGCTTCATTTAGAAAAAAATAAGATGAGTAATAAGATGAGATGATGATGCTTATGAACCTGCCCATGGAACATAATTCTAATAAACTGATTATAATTATCACATCAGTATAATAACAGCTTATTAGGGTACAGTTATTGTTGTAGTGTGAATTAACAGTTGACAAATTATATTCCCTGGGTAGTACCCTGTATTCTTACCCATAATGCACCATAAATCCAGTGTATAAACACTGCTTTCACACTACATACCAGAGCAGCTGGGTGTGTTAGTGTTACAGTAAAAACGCAGCTTGTCATGTTACTGAGAAACTGCAAAGAAACATAAACTCCTCTGTCCTGAAAATGTCAAAAAAGTTACAGCTTTACCTCTGACTGTTACAAAGCACTGACACTGGAGACTCCTTCCATACATGCTACATAAACATCTCACATTAATATAAACCTGTGATTTGCAGCTGCACTACTGTCAGAGCTGCTGTTATAGAAAATCAATCAACACCTTCTGACCAATCACAATCCAGAATTTTAAATGTAAATAAAACATGTTTAATGAGCACTAAAGCCAGGAGCTAACCATTAGTAATGTGTTTAATAGTGAAATGAGTTTTTATAATTTAACGGCAGGTGATGATGTGCTTCCAGAGCACTCAGTAGTAAAGTGTCTGAATTCAGGCAGGTGTCTCGCTCACTGAACCCTACATAGTGCCCTTTACAGAACAGCCTCGGTAGTGAATAGTGGACAAGGGAGTGAGTGAACGAGAGTGTGACTGATTTAAGGTTAGGGTTAGCTGAGTTGAGGTTCAACCCTGAGAGTGAATCCTCAGTGCAGTGTGATGATGATGAGGTGAAGCTGCTCACCTTGATGATGCTCTGGCAGGTAGATAGCGGCAGCCCCACCAAACTCGTCCCGTTCACCGTCATGATCTGATCTCCGATGTTGAGACGGCCAGATTTCGCCGCCGGTCCAGCATGCATCAGGCTGGCAATGATCACGGTGGGTAAGATGGAGCCCCAGCCGGACTCCACGATCACCACGCCCAGGATTTCACCCTTCTGCTTCTCTATATACACCTGTTACACATCACACACACAACCGACTCCTGTACATCAGGACTTTTTTCTCATACACACCTGTCTTACTGAGCAGCTCTGATCAAACTCCACACTGATTTTCAGCTCTGGCAGGAAACTACAGAGATCAGGGTAACTAATGAGCTCCAATTTGTTAATGTAGATCATTCCCTTCTGTATAAAGTTATAGAATTAAATACATGTCTTGTCACCTGGTAAATGTGTAACTGTATATACTGTAGGTTAGTCTATCATTTAGTTTTGAAGGAATAGATTTAGTTTAGCCAATCAGTGTCTTACTCAGAAAGTCTACTACAGTGTATAGGAGTGTTTATAAATATAATCACTAAAGTTCATGACCCACTCGAACCAACAGTTCACTATCTCTGAGTTAGCATTTTAAATAATAGAAAAAGGAACTGTAACTGTTTTTTGTGATTCACGATGCCACAGAACAGCACAATGTCGCCGCAAGTACCATACAGTTCTACAGTGAATAATCAGTACACTGTTTAGAACACAGTGAGGTTCTGCGTGTACTACATTAACCTCTAGCAGTAAAGCTTTGGGCGACTGAGCAGAAGGATGTGAGTTTAAATGCCAAGCTGTAACTGTAAGACCTTTAACTCTCACTTGCTTCACTGTAAGTGACTTAAAGGGGTTAAAGCTCCTGCTAATTGAATAACTGTAAATGTTCTGTGTTCCACTCACGTCTCTGCAGTTCTCAGACTTGGAGAAGTGGATGAGATCGTCGTTGTACATGTCCTGAGTGTTGAGCAGGTCACTGTACTCTCTCTGACTCAGGTCCTCTGGATCGATACCATTCGCCCGCAGGAACTCCTGATACGCCACACTGAAGGACTGACCGATGGACTGAGCTATCAACTGAGCCTGTGAAGGAAATGAGGAGAGAGAAAGAAATAGGAAGAGGATTCGAGAAGCAATTCCAGTGTCATGTAAGAATAGAGAAGTATAAACCTCAAATGTCCTTAGAGTTCCAAATTTAATTTTGTAGTTTTGTTTTGAATTCAGAAAAACCACAAATATCTGGTATGTTTCTTTAGTTAAATGTATTAATGTTTTATTTTTAATTACGACCTTGTACCCCTTTTCATGAACATGACAGTGCAGCACGAATCTGAAAGCAGCCATTTAGACTCTGGAGATAGTGTTTAGTTCTGTTTATAGTGAATTATATCATCAGTGAGGCCTGAGGAGCTTCTCTTCACTGTGTTTTTCTGGCACTTGTGGTTAAGATAAATTAGTGAGTAACAGCAGAAATGTTCTTACATCCTCAGACTCGAACACATGGCAGATCATTCTGTACTGCCGCTGTTCGTCCTGCGCCGGGTTCAAGTGCTGAGCATCAGCCGTGTCCAGCTGCTCCTGAGCGCTGCGAGAGCGGATCATCTTCCTGCGTGCCATCAGGACCACCATGTTCCCGATGTCTGCGATGTAAGAGATAGTCCTCAGAGGATGGTCCATCATTGTCTCCTGCAAGCATCATTTAAAACACAACCAATTCAAATCAACAAAATATCCCAAATTAGAGTGTGTGTGTGTGTGTGTGTGTGTGTGTGTGTGTTATTTACAAAAAAAAAAAATCGTAAAGGTTGCTGTGGAAACCCTAAATTAGTTGTATCTATTTGGCATCAGAAGTGACAGTTACTTGAATGAATCTGACCTCAGTTAAATGTCACATGATCTCAATATAACTAACCTGTTCCTGGAAGAACCCTGAATTTGCTGGAGAATACACTAAAGCCCAACCGAGAGGCCACTCTCAACATGATGCTACCACCTCCCTGCTTCAATGCTCTAACACTAAAAGATGGAACAGTTGAAGGGCATGAATACTTATGCATCGCAAACCAACAAACAGGTTCCATCTAGCACCCTGAAGAGTCCTTCAGTTTGGTCATTCTTAAAGGCAGAAAAGGTTACAAATAGAACCCTTGTAGGAAGCTAGAACCCTTAACCATCCAAGAACCCTTGAAGAACACATTTATCTAAGTGTATGTGACCACATAAAGCCTTTATCTGTCTCACAAGCCACTGCGTTTTGTTTAGCCAATCAAGAGAGGGATTCAGGAAGGAGATGAATTTTAATTTGCCATGAAGAAATCTGTAGAGACCAGAGACGAGCAGAGAGAGAACACAAAGCAGCGACAACATGTGGAAATGTGAGACAGAGAGGGAAAGACAGAGAGGTAAGACACCGAAAGAGAAAGAAAGAGAAAAAGAAAAAAGAGACAGACAGACTGTTTTTTTCACCTGTGTGTCAGCATTGAGAACTTTAATCCTCTGAGTCGACACGAAGAGATCCACCTCAGTGGGAGAGAGAAGTTCACCTCCTGCACCCTGTCAGTCATCAGGAAAAAGAAAATAACAAAACTTTTATTATATAACACTGTCCACTTCTTCTAAACCCCCCCCCACACACACACACACACACAACTGGGTTTAATATTTAGTATTCTCCGTCATCCTGTCGCTCGTAACCAGGTCCATTTATCCAAACTTCAGACACAGAACAAGAGACGAGAATCACAAAGATCCCAAAAACAACAGAAACAGAAGTGACCACAGTACAGCATCTAATCATCACAACATACCCTCTGTCTCTATCTCTCTCTCTCTCTCTCACTCTCCCTCTCTCTCTGTCTCACTCTCTCTGTCTCGCTGTCTCTCTCGCTGTCTCCGTGAGCTCCTGTTCAGTGTGAGTCTGAAGAAGCAGACAAATGCAAAGTGAAGACTCTCAGGACTGTGTGTGTGTCTGTGTGTGTGTGCGTTCGTGTGTGTGAGTATGCAGTGATGGTAAGTGTGATATTATGGGATGGTTTGGCTGAAGGGGAACAGGGTGGTGTGTTGTCATGGTGAAGAATCATCACATCACTATGATAGGTTAATGATGAAAGATTTTATCGAGCTGTCTTCTAATCACAGTGACACATGCAGCCCCAAGCATCAGTGCTGTCTCTGAGTATCACCTACATGTCACTCATATCAGTTTCTTGTGTTCAGAAAAAAAAAAGTTTAGCTGAGGAACATCATATAATAAATCCATAACAATTCAGAAATAATGTTTAAACACCTGCAATAAAACTGGCTGCTAATACGCCAATATGTGTAAAAGTCACATTAGCGATCAAGGCCAAGTCAATAATAGTAATAATTACTAGCCAAATTTAGCTCCGCCCCCTGTCCTCATTCTCACCCGGACGCGGGTCATGGCCTCCTGAGCCTGCTGCATGCGGGCACTCTTACTCGGCGTTCTCTCTGACAGCAGCTGTGTGGATCCCAAAAAACTGGCTGCAAATATGATACCATCGATTAAATCCTCTGGATCACATGGTCCTGGAACTGACAAAACAATCACAGAAGAATTACTGACAAACACCTCTGACCATAAACATTATTTAAATGACATAAAAACCGTTAGCGAAACTAGCCACAGGTGACGTTTAATATTATTTACATCACAGCGGTGTTGAATTCCGATTAGTCAGAAGGTGTTGATTAGGTTTTTTTTTTAAAAGCAGGAACTAACTTGTTTCACAAACATTACATGTAACTGTAACCAGATAAAAATTACATGTTCTTTAATGAATAAGAATTTTTAATTGTAACTGGAACTTACCATCAACGTATGTAGGGAAAGCAGCCAAGTTTCTTCTAAGCTGAATATAAAAAAACAAGATGTCAACAAACTAGTGTAAATACGATTAAAAAGTTGTTAAAGTGGCAATTAAAAAATTAGAAGTTCACCTCTTCAGCTGTTGGTAAACTGGGACTGACGTCTGCTTCCTGGTGCTCATGAGCTCTGGAAGATTCTGCTCCTACAGGAACTATGGGATCTGAAGCTAGAACCTGGGAACATGTCTGACAGAACAGCAGAGAACCATGAATGAATACTGAATAACAATAATAATAATAATAATAATAATCCCAGATGAGGCTGAAGAACGTGGTGTAGTCAGACACTCACTGTGTTCTGAGGAGAAGGAAGCTGTGAAGGAGACTGTGGAGGTGAATAAAGCTGTGGCCGGCACTCCTCCACCGGGCTGACGTCTCTCCTCTTCACCCACACTGGCTCCTTGGGTTTGTCAGGCGTGTAAGGTGAACGCACTGTCTTAGTCTTCACTTCCTCGATTGCCTCCTTTATGTCTCTTATTGCCAGAGAGATTGCATCTCCAGAAATGTTTGCAGATTCTTGCATAGCATGTGGTCTGTCTTCTACAGAGTCATGTTCTGGATTCTCTTCTCTGTCCATTACAGGCAAATGAAGACGAACCTCACACTGCTCCTTCCTGATCTCTGAACATACCTGTTCTACATTACGTCTCCAAACCTTACTTCTGCCTCTATCAGGACTGCTAGCTTCATCTCCTGAATGTTCGTCATAGTGGTGCAGTCTGGAACCGACAGAACCCCGTGGTCTCTGCTCCTCATGCAGACTGATCCGTGGATTAGCCTCACTGATGGACATGTCAGGGTTTTTCTCAAAGTTCTGCCGTTCCTCAGAGTGTTCCTGGTACCATCCTGTTTGTGGTGAGTGATACAGTTCTCTGTCTGATTCTGCTGGAGTCACTGGGTAGAACTTTGGACAGGACTCAGAGACTGATGGATATGAAGTAGAACAGGCTTCTGTACTTGAGTCTGAAAATGTTTCTTCATAGGACTGAGCACCAGATCGGCATTCAGGCCTCATGTCTGTGCAGCTGGCAGAGGTGAGGTGGATAGGACCTGATTTGAGCTCCATGGGGTAACCTCTAAGAGGTTCTGTGAAAGGCTGAGACTGGAAATTAGGAATTGGTAGTGGCTGACGTGGAAATTCTGCAAAAGGTGGAACATCCACTCTGATAGGCCCAGACCTCCTACTGGTCTTCTTACTACCTTTTGAACTACCAGTGTTTGCCATGGAATTCTTCTCCACTTGATGCTGTTCTTCCTGCTCAGCCTCTTTTTGGACCTCTGTCTTTTCCTGACATTGCTCCACCTTCAATTCGTCTATCTCACCCTCGCACTCCTCTGTCTGCTCCCTCTCTCTGTGCTGATCCTCAGTCTGCTCAGAGTGTGCGTGAAGGCTGCTCTCGGTACTGGAGGAACAATGTAGACCTGGGCTACTTCCATCTTGGTCCTCTACAGGTGGTACCTCCTGTGGAGATGGGGTTGGTTCCTCCTGAGAAGGAGTAAGATCCTCCTGTGAAGACGGAGTCAGCAGTTCCTGGGAAGACTCCTCAGGAGACAAAGTGTCCATGGCTGGATTGATCTCAGGAACATCGAGGGGCTGTGGCACTGCATGACTCTGTCTGGGTTGCTGTCGATGTCTGTGCTGATGCCCTCCATCACCACTCCGTCGATACCTCGACCCACCTGGACGAGGCTGCTGGCCTGGCTGTGGCTCTGCATCTCCACTCTCACTTGACCCCCTCTGGGCGTGGCAGGGGGCTTGTCTTCGGCTGCGTCGTGGTGGAGCTCGGTTAGTGCCAGGCTGCTGTGGGTGTGGTTGTCGATTGTAGTGATGATGATGGTGATGGGCACTTCCCTGTTCATCTTGGCTGTTCAGCTGGCATGGCCTCCACCTGGGACGGCCTCCTTCAACAGGTGTACTGTTTGGCTGATGGATACGCTGAGGGGGTGGGGCTTTGGACCCCGCCTCCTCTGGCTCCCTTTGACTCATGGCTGTTGCTATGAAATGGGCATGATGGTGTTGCACAACCCAATTTTAGGGGGAGGGAGGTTGGGGTTGAAAGATAACAACAATACGTGTGAGGGTTGGATGAAGCTTCTCCCACAGGCCAGACTTTGAGCTATCAAGCATTTTTCGTTTGTTTGTTTGTTTGTTTTTAATGAAATGCACTGCTCTGTAAAGCATACTTTAAGGATAAAACCTCAATCCCACTGGAATGAGATGCATAATCTGAGATTTTGTCCAGACCCTGAACAGCTGGCAGATGGTGGAAGGGAGGACATGGTCAATGCCTGTACAGACCCATGCTAAACAAATTATTCTCTCAGAGGCATGCAGGAAGCTGACCTTCTACTGGTGGTACAGAGGGTTATGTTTGATAAATCATGAAAACTATTACGCAACAATAAAATACTACACAGTGTGGTCTGTGATCCCGATATATTTTGTTGGCACAGTTAAAACCTGACCTCTCTGAATTTCAGTAAATGCTTTATCCAGGTCAGGGTGGCAGTGAATCTGGAGTCTATCCCGGGAGCAATGAGTGCAGGGCATGAGAATTTGCCCCGGATGGGATGCCAGTCTATCAAAGGGCACCATGCACACAATATTCACACATTCACTCACACCTAGGGGCAATTTATCATAGACAATCCACCTACCTGCATGTGTTTGGACAGTCAAAGAACACAGACAAAACACAGGGAGAACATGCGAAACTCTGCATAGACAGTAAACCGAGCTCAGGGTTGAACCCAGGACCCTGGAGATGTGTAAAGGGAACGCCAAAACCTACCCACCACCTAAAACCTGACCCGTGTTATGTTATTTGTTCACTGATGAATTCTGTGATTCATTAAGACCTCCATAAAAATATCCACAACATGTAAGAGTGGTCAAGATGCTCATTTCAAATGGCACGAAATGTATTGATTAGTTTGAGGGTTCATTTGCATATTCTGACCCTCTACAACATCAGTACAGGACTACAAACACCAGTGATCAATTCAATAAGATAATACAGATAAAACATGATATATTACATAACACCACTTTAAACATGTCTCCATAATCAACATAACAACCACTAAACTAGTGGTTATTACTCAGAAGACAAAGGGATGGATTTTGTGTGTGTGTGTGTGTGTGTGTGTGTGTGTGTGTGTGTGTGTGTGTCACTCCCAGATGGTCTGTGTATGTGGGTTGTAGACATCACACCCGTGTCGTGCAGCCAAGTCTCAGTTTGTCCATCTGTCACCTGTGCAGGAAGATTCACCTCACCACCACCTCAGTGACCTGCTGCACTTTTTTTTTTTACCATCACCAGCACCATCACCTCCCCTGGATCTCTTCAGGTTACATCTAGCATTTGAGAGCATTCTTTAGTTTGATCCACTGCAGTACCTTTCAACAGGGATTCTTCCTTTTAGAAAAGGTTTAGAAAATATAAAACCTCGTTATGTACCTAAAAACCATTAACCATCCAAGGAACCACTGAAGAACCCAGTTCTAAGGGTTTGCCTCCTCCTTACATCATATACGCAGAAGATTTACATCATTGTTCTTGTATTGATTGGTGTAAAATAAAGATATGACATATTTAGAAGCGTATACACTCCTATTAATAAAAGCTGAATCTAAAACATCCTAAAAAACCTTTGGGACTTGGTATTAAATGTGTTGATGTGCTCATTAATCTGTCAAGCAAAACACATTTGGCAGAGTGTGAAAATGTGAAGTGAAATTACACAAACATGCAATCAGCTGTAACACAGTGAGTTTTCATGCAGTTAATACACTGCCTTGCCAAAAAAAAAAGTCACGCACTCTAATATTTGGTTGGACCGCCTTTAGCTTTGATTA
>JAOTRR010000010.1:27905186-27925698 GCA_028570945.1 Gogo arcuatus | reverse complement strand
CTGTCATCATGACCAGGCTAGACAGCACACAGCCTGGGCTGGTCAAGACCTCTACGCAGTTACACAGTGATTGTGTTGCAGGAGGAGTATGATAAATATGGGATCCGTATCCGGGTGAAGTTCCGCAGCAGCACTCAGCTGCATGAGCTCACTCCTCACCATCAGAGCGGCGGTGAGCGCAGCGTCTCCACCATGCTGTACCTCATGGCCCTGCAGGAGCTCAACCGCTGCCCCTTCAGAGTCGTCGATGAGATCAACCAGGTCTTTACACTTACACACACAGCTGATATACAAGGGATTAGAGCCACAGCAGTGTAACAGTTACGATTTGTTTTGGTTCTAGATCTTTAGAGTTTTTAAAGCAGAACTTAAGCTTTACAGAACTTTGCCCTTACAGTGTTTGTTATATTGTCAGATGTCACTCACATCCCTCTGGTTCCAACATCTCAGTAAAGCATGTTTATTTCAGAAAATCCCCAGAAAACTACAAGCACAGTTCTCTTTATTTATACAAAAGTGTTGTGTTATAATAATCAACACTCTTCTAACACAATACTTCAACATTCCAGTACTCGTCAGCAAAAGGGCGGTGTGACCGTGTGGGATTTCATTCAAACCAGATTGGAGGCGCACCTACTGAACTGATTAAAACAAGAGGAATCGCGTGTGGCTCCTGCTTGGTTGGAATGAAAGCCTGCAGCCACACTGGTCCTTTGTGGATAATATTAGAGTCCCATGCTCTAACACTCCACTACTGTAGCACTCCATCACTTCAGTTCTACTACATGTTTTACTGAAGGAATCTTATATGAAAAATAGGTTTTTAAATATTATTTACATCAGGCTATTAACTCCAGAGCTGTAGAATAGAATAAAAAAAATAAAGGGTTCTATGTATTTCTCTTTCAGAAGAATATTTCCATGTTGTATATATTTTTATATGAACAGTGAATGAGTGTAAGCAGGGGACATTAGTGCTGTTTTTTTTTTTTTTCCTCCATGTAAACAGGGCATGGACCCGGCCAATGAGAGGAGAGTGTTCGACATCGTGGTGAAAACTGCGTGCAGCGGCAAAACCTCTCAGTATTTCTTCATCACACCAAAGGTACAATAACTTCAAAAGGGCTTGAGCCTTACATACAGAGGAGGACAAACGTGTGTAGCACAGAACGAGGAAATGTGTGTATGTAGGTACAAATGATACTGCAAATCAAAACCACTGTTAACTTTTTTCCCACAAAAATCTGAGGAAAATGTTATTTTGGACTAGTGTTTTGTGTGAATTGCAGTTAGGATGGGAATTTTGAAGAAACCTGGCATCTCTCCCCACAAACCTCCATGCCACGTATATGTCGTCAGTTTAGTGTTTTTAACAACCGATAGCGTCGGAAAGCAGCTTTACAGGAAAATACTTTAAACAGATGAACTAATTTTGTCCCTAATAAACTTATCCCTATAACTGCACAATTAACTTGGGCTCATGCTAGTGTTCTGTGTTTGTCCTGCGGAATCTGACTGCCAATGGCCACAGCGGAATCAGGTTTTGTATTTGTGTAGGAAGCTGTTCGATCTGAATAATGTATTCATTGTACAGCACAGTGGGTAGGATGGGCATTATTTCCATTTAAAAGCTCATGGAGTGTGTTTAACTAGGGTTAGCAAACATTTATATTTGTGAATATATTGTGTTGAGTGTAATATTTTGGGACGGAGAGACTCAGTTCTGGAGCATTATATTACAAAACTACGTGCACCCCCTGTGTTAGTATTAGTCTTCCTGACGCACAGTGTGAATTTGGTGAGTCAGAGAATGTTCAATTTTTTGACCAAAAAAAACCAAATGTACTCCATGCTTCACCAAATTCACTGTGTTAGGGCAATCAAGACTAACACAACTGTGCACTTAGTTTCATCCTAACACTCCGTATACTGAAGGAACAAAATTAACAACTATGCACTTAACAGTGGAGTGTTAGGATGAAACTGAAGTATAATTGTGTGTACGTAAAGTGCATAATGAAAGTAATGGTTGTGTGTGTGTAGCTTCTTCAGAATTTGAAATATGCAGATGAGATGACCGTTCTTTGCGTCCACAACGGCCCCCACATGCTTTCACCTAATAAATGGAACGAGAAGGCCTTCATCAGACGGGTTAAACACCGGACCAACCAATAACACCATCAGTCTGTTTACACACATGCAATACCTATGTATATAATTTACATTGCCCATATGGACTTTTGTACACTTGTATTTTTAAAAAGAATAAAGTTAATGTGACTGACAGTGAAATGAAGTGTCTCATTCTGTAGGTACAGGGTGTGGCCTAATTATAGAAGACATGATCAGGTAAAAGTTAACACTTGATTTGAGTATTTAACAGCTGTGCCATGTTGCTGGTGCAGTAATGTAGATGCTAAACTGGTAGCTTTAACTGCATTATTTATATCAGCTCCCACTTTCAGAACCAAAGTAAGTGCACCTGGAGTAAATTTTTGCTAAAACTCACTGCAATACGAACATTAAAGTTATTAGATCTCTGTACATAATTTTATTTACATGATACAATTTTGTAATGTTGGGTAACAAGATTAGATGCACAATACATATAATAAATATAAGGGGCTCACTTGTACAAACCGAACAAACAGAAACGCCAATACACATACGCGCACACACGCACACAAGTGTCCCTTCACCCCACCCTGGAAACACTGCATGACTCAGCACCATGTCACTCTCCCTCCATATCAGTCTCTCTCTCTCACACACCAAAAAAGCAACATTCAGTACAGACAGATTAATTATTAATTAAAAAAAAAAAAAAACACAAACCCCAAGGCCTATGAGCATGTAGCTGTTAAAAACCTAACGTACTTTAGTAGTTATTTCACTAGCCATGCAGGTCACCCTTTAACCCTGCCTCCAACTCCAACCCCCTGTGAGGGTCAGGATACAAAACTAACATTTAAAGCTGTCTGTGCTTCACTAAAACTAACCAAAGAGGAAAGAGGTGTCACTCAAGAACAGAAGGAAAAATAAAAACACTCACCCAAAAGGGAGGGGAAGAGGGAACGTCTGAGGCATGGGTGAATAAACCACACTAACGCTGTGAAAGCTACCTGTAGAGTTCTGGGAGTCATGCCATGAGGAAAAAGTGAACTTTTTAAACTAGAGAAGAAGGAAAGGGAAAAAAGGTCAGGGTGTCCATTGTGTTTTCTTTTTTTGTGCTACATGAGCCAGCCATGCACTGCTGCCCTGACAGCACTCGAGTCAGAGCCATAACAGTCGTGTGAAGTCCCGCAGTCCGTCCTCCACACTAAGACACGAGACGCACACAATCACAATGATTTAACAATCACAAAGACACTCCGCCTTTAATACAACACCCCACCCCCGAGATGTGATTTAAACCCTGCCCACCTCCCCCCCGCTTTCTAACACCATCATACACCAAGGACAAAATCCAGACCACTCCACTCATGCATCAGCTGAAAAACAAGATCGTCATTAAAAATAAAAATAGTCCTTTAGATCGCAGGTCAAGTGCGAGTCCTTTTTTTAACACATTATATCTCTCCTGGAAATGAGGGTCAAAGGTCAAAGCCAAAGAGAAGAGCAGGTGATCTATATTCTCTGGATCTTGTCGGCCACCACCACGGGGTTCTCTTTGCGGATCTTGGCCGCAGCCTCAGCTTTGTAGTCGTAGGGGCAGTTGTGCTTGTCTGAGTAACGGTGAAGTCCACAGAAGAGGTTTCCACAGCGACAGTCAAACCCTGAGCACAAGACCAGGAACATTAATTACCACCACACCTTTAAAACGTGTAACTGCATTAACGATACGGGGAGGCATGTCTCACCTGTAAGCCCAACCTTCTTGCGGCACATGAAGCATCGGTTTTTTTTGGGTTTGGGGGCATCGGGGGTTTTGGTCTCGGCACTGGCCGCCGCGTTCACAGAAGAGGAAGATGCGGCCGTGGGCTGAGTTACAACTGAGGAAACAGACAGATATTAAATGATCAGTGATCATTTCTATAGCAGGCTGAAAACAGGGTGCATATGCATTTCTTAAAAACAACTACAAGTTAAAACCTTTACATTAAACCCACTACTGTTCTATACCATTAATACAAAAGTGCAACACTACTCATTAATACACTAACTAATCTCTTATCTATCATGATAGTCATTTCTCCTGAACAAACTGAACTTTAAAAACACTCATCATGGAAAAGAGGGAGGAGAAAAAGAAAAAAAAAAAAAAAGCTAGAAGGACTGGTATTCAGTAATTACTGGGTTAGGGTTATTATGAACTAGGGGTATAACACTACACTCTGGTCACAATTCAATTCACAACACTAGCTTCATGATTTGATTCTCAAAATATTTAACAAAATGTTGTATAAATTGACAGAAGAGAGTCCTCTTTATTTCTATATTATAAACAATGTGCACTTTTGTCTGTATAAAACTAAAAAAATCAAAATCTGCTATAAACAGAGGTCTAATATTGTAAAACTATTTTCCTGAAAGTTCGAACAAATCTCTGATCCAGGGAAAATGATGGAGTGAAACGTAACGAGCTCTGTAGCAGCACCAGAAACAGAGCTTTGATGCTGCTGGCGCCATCTGAAAGCTACTGAAGTGCTCCGTTATAACCGTATAACACGTGTCGGTTGTGATCCGGAGCGATCACTCAGTGCTCTCTGTATATTTTATGGGTAAGACAGATTGGGACCTCTGGAGTGCTAACAGTGCAGTTGCATTAGATACATAAATTAACAGCAGGCTGATGTACGCAGTGTGAACTGCACATTCCCATGATGCACATCTAATTTTTTTTTTTGCATCACTTCATGGTGCATCCTTACACACCTATTATGAACTAAAGGTACTAGCCACCTTTTTTGAGAAACCATCCCTCTCAATCTATCAAAACATTTCAAAACTTTATCAATTGACCTTGAACACTAACCAGGTTCAGGAATTTCTACTTTAGGTGCTATCACTTCCTCTTCACAAGAAATGCTCATCTCAGTCATCTGCTGTGTAACAGGAAGTGCTGCGGCAGTCCCGCTGGGTGACTCGGCTTCGCTCGCAGAATTGTTTAAACTGGCCTCAATGATCTGGATCGCAGACGTCTCAGATGTGGGACTACTGGTTACACTGCTAGAACCTGAAAAGCAATGAAATCCCTGTCAGTTAAATCACTGTCAATCATCACGAAAAAAATGACCTGTACAGTCACCTGAGGAAGGAGGGAGCGAGACGTTGATGAAGCACATTAAACACCGTTACAGATCCAGGAGTCTCTCAGTGAACTGAATGAAATGATAGAGGGATGAGGATCAGAACAGATGTGCTCACCCATGTTGCTAAGAGGACTCACACCTCCGCTGTTCTGTCTGGAGAGGTGTTCTTTATAACACACCGAACACATGCCATTGGTCCTGGGGTTCCCGTAGAACCCACAGCCGGTGGTGCAGAGCATGGGCACGGGGCTCTGGTTGGTCTCCTGGGCCATCGCTCAGTCTGAGAACACCACACACAACCACGGGTTAAAACTGAACACAGGAGCATTCAACATACCCACCTTAAACCTTTTCTTTCTTTTTTTGCACCAAAATACGTTTATAGAACTTTTAATACTGATGTACAACACAGAACATCCTGATAACAGATGAACAACATTCTGTGAAAGGAAAGAAGGAATCTGTAATAGGCAAAAAATAATAATCTGAAGCTGTCTGAAAGAGAAAGAAGAGAGGAAAAGAAAGATTCTGTACATTTTCTGTTAAAAAAAAAAAAAAAAAAAAAAGAGAGAGCACTGCAAAAAGAAAGGAAGGAGCAGCAGAATTATTAAACCCCAACTCTGTTGGAGGAGGTTATGTTTACGCCTCTGTCTGTTCCTCTGTTCCCAACGTAACTCAAAAAGCACTGAAGAGATTTTGATGAAGTTTTGAGGAAAGGTGGGTCATGGGCCAAGGAACAGCTGATTAGATTTTGATGCAAAAGGAAAGGAGAGAAGTAAATGGCTGCACCCTGAAAGAAATGAAAGACTAATGATTAAAAAGAGAAAGTTAAAGAAAGGTGTTAAAAAAATAAATAAATAAACCCAACAACAAGAATGAAGGATTCTGTAAGTGTCAAAGAAAGAGAGAAGTACAGGAAAGAAACTGACTATAATAAAAGAAGGAAAAAAAAAATTAACCAAGTAGTGAAATCAAAAAGCAATAAAACCGTGAACAGAGTACAGCATTAATCAGTTCAGAGCATCATTTACACAATCACATGTCTGTCAGCTGACAATGAACAGTCCATCAGAAAAAATGTTTCTGTATGCTCAATAACGTTCCTGAACAAACCATTTCTAAAAAGAACCGCCCCGGTTCCCTGTTCAGCTCTACTGAAACCCACACGACCTAGAAACAAATAAACAAACTAGTGAGGTGATACGACCAGCTGAGGACAAACAGGAGATGCACTGTTCTGTTCCTGAAAGGGTTGGGAAACCATCATGAGGTGTGTTTCACAACAAGCCTGGCACTGACCCAACACACACACACACACACACTTATCCATCTGTCCATCACTGCCTGTTTAAGAAGAACAGGTCAGAACCCATTTCAGTGTCTCCTACTGGCAGGACAGAATGTGTACAGCAAAGACATGAGAACAGTTGGCCAGACTGTCTGGAACATTCTGTGCAACTGAGCCAATCAAAGCAGAGTGAGACGCATACCCTGTATTTACACCACTCATTCAAAAACAGGAACCAGGTCTAGTACGGTTCTAGTTCAGCATGGAAGAACAGCTCAGGTTAACACTGCTCATTTGTCCACTGATGAGACTGAAACCTGCACAGGAAAGAAAACCATTCTGCATCAGTTTGTGATGTCACTGTACAACCTGCAAAGCTTTTGGACCAATTGTCCATCATGATACCAAGAACTTGCTTGATAGGCCAGGGAACATGTCTAAATGTTATTGGCTGATAACAGTATGGAGGCTCTCATTTGAATAATTATGCATATTCAATGATCTTGACATTTTAAATGAAGGTAAAGGTGTAGTGATGTCACCAGGTAATTGTTCCCCATTGTATAAAAAAACCAAACAAAAAAATATTAATTGTACATGTTCAGAGAGATGAGATTTTCTGTACGGTGTGATGGAATTTGTACGTGGAAAGAAACGTATTGCTAAACAGGAAGTGCAGCCATTTTAACTCCACCGCATTTCCACACAATCATTTCCACAAAGGAGGTAGAATGGGGTTTCCCCTAACAAACCTCTGTCTGGAGCAAATGAAACACCTGCAGGGCATGAAGGGTTCAGATTTCACCTGTCACAAGGGTGCAACATGACAAACTGAGCATGCGCTTGCACTCTCTCTCTCACGCACACACCCTCCTCCTCTCTAAACACCAGCATGTGCCCTGACTGGAGCTATTTATATCCTGGCTGATGCCCCATCTTGACTTGTTACATCAGTCTCTCTCTCTGTGTACGTGTCCCCTCCTTCGTTTAACAGAACCCCGCTGTTTATTTGGATAAATCCCAAAAAGGCAACGACGACCAGTGAGTTAGAGTGCAGTAATCTGACAGCGCACCAACAGAACCCTCGAGCAGTTCCACTACGGACACAGAAACATACATCACTAACACAGACATGTGGACTCCCACAAAACTGTTTCAACATAAATCTTAATGTGTGGGACATTACATCCACATCATCAGTAAACAAAACAGACTTTAATTGCACAGATTCAGCTAACTTAACTAACAGAAAAGAAACATGACACAGAATACTGTATTACATTACCACAGCAATATAAACACTCCAAACATTAAACACATCCTTGATAACTCTTAATACAGATGTATTCAACACTCACTTGCTCAGTTTTGGGGAATACTCAAAATTTACAGTCATCACCTTAATGACTAGAGTTTTATCAGATATCAGAAACAGACCACTTGTCAGATATAAAGATTCTTTAGGAGGAAAAAATGAGTGAATATTTATAATGATATAGCTTCATACTTGATTTTAGCTTTTATATGTAAATATCATGTAATTATCTTAAACTGTTATCTGTACATGCCTTTGTTATCTTTAAGGTAACTTTGTATGAAAATATTTAGTGCTGTATTTTCTTCATGTTATTTATCTGTACACGATGTGCAGGTCAGCTCTAAACTCGGGTTGCCAGATTACACCCCGTTTTAAGGCCTTCTCCACTACAATCAGAAACTGTAGGTAAAGTAAATATAAAATAAAATCCCGTGGTTTCCGAGGAAAGAATGAGTTTATAATAACCCTCGCGCGCGCGCGGTATTTTTTTAACCTGGCAACCCACAGCAGGCCCGAGCCTCTTTAAATCCACTGAGTCATGCTAATCACAGCGCTAACAATGCTCTCTACAACACACCGAGATTCACAAAATAGAGAGAAAAAACAAATTAAACAGCTTCATTTCAGTAGTTGTCTGTGCAAGTAAGTAATACCTCCATGTTTAAATAATAATGCAATAATTTGATTTTTATTGTGTAAATCCGCCGAGCTGTGAGTCTGCTTTTGTCTTTTCTTTGTTCCAGACTCTTCCTGTTGTTTTTAGGGAAAATGTTTCGGTCTCACTCACAAACCTATAAACAAGAATAAACGTACAACAAAATTTATTGATTAGTGTCGTTTCTAATATTACATTAATAATATTTATACAGGAGGGACTGGTTTAGAGAAAATGTTACCTCAGGAAAGATTAGAAACGACGCTCGACGCTAAACCTGCTAACATTCAGCTGCTTAAAGAAACTCAATTAAACATTAACTGGGTATATTAACATTAAAACACGAATATCTCGAGTTTAGTTATTGTTAAATAATCTTAAAACCAGCTTCAGAACCGCTTTCTGACCGTTCGGGCCTGCGCGAGACTGTGTTCCTTTATAATGACTGCGGCTAGCAGGATTAGCTATCATCATCATCATCATTCCTGAGGTAAAAGTTATCTCTAATTAACGCCTGAAACGGATAAAATGGCTTAAACATTAAGTTATGATAGTTTTGCGAGTAGCTGAAATCAATTTTTTTTCTAAAAGAGAATTTTATGCTGAATAAACAACTAGCTAGCGTTAGTGTTATTAGCTTTACCATATTTGGTTAACCGAATGAGGAACTAGCCATGGCTAATTTTAACTTAGCCACATTTTTGTGCCTGGAAAGCGTTTTAATAATACTCAACTTCACATTTTTCGTTAACAAACTCATTATTTTAGGCGATCGGAAATGAGAACATGACAAAGTGTCGAAATGTAATGTAGGTAACGGTAAAGCTAGGTCGGCTAACAGGAATATCTCAAGTGTATACATATAATTTAACTAATAAAACTATAAAAGAAAAAAATAGCTTGAATTTACCTTTAATAAAGAACACGTCAATACTGAAGAAAGATGTGGTGATTGATATTTTTATTTTTTTTAATTAAATAAAGAAATTCGCGCGTCGTGTGCTACGCTGTTCTCCCTCCGCCGCGCTGAACCTGTCTGTTTCCCCTCGCAAGCTGTTTGTTGCTTTCTTTAGTGAAAAGGCGTGGCGTGATGACGTCACGAACAGAAACTGGGCGATGATTGGGTGGATTATGACGCTAGTTGAGAGGGCGGCATCTGACCCGAACAGGTTTACTGTACATAACAACAGCGGAGTTGTTCCACACCGTGACCCACATCACCGCAGCGTTCTGGAGCCACTCTGAGGTTTTATTACTCTGAGGTCATCACAGGAACATCTAATAACAACAGGTTGCACAATGATGTATGTTGTGTTGTGCGCGTGCGCGGTGGACTCCGTGTACTCTCATGTCAGCACAGATCCTGAGAGTTCTCAGCAGGACACAGCGGGGTTCCACGAATTTCTGGAGGCCCTGTGCAAGCGCAGTCATGTGTGACCTATAAAGGACCAAAATAGATTGAACTCAATATATTAAAAAATATTCCTCTTTCAAACAGCAGCTCACATAAATGAATCAAAACTGAATGTATGAGCTCCAGAAGGACCACATCAACCAAAATCCTTTCTACATTTCGATATCAAGCTGGTTTCAGGTCCTACAGCTCGCTAACTACAGCGTGCTGGTGTTCTGTCTGATCACAAAGCACTAAGCAAAATGATTCACTGTGCTTTTTTTTAAGAACAGAATTTTAAAAATCTGATAAACAGGACAGAACTAACTACACTCTTGAAAACACTTCCGGGTTCTTTGATGGTTCCTTTGGCGAGCCCTTGCACGTTCTATGTAAGTACCTACAAACCAGTCAAAGTTGAACCTTTTTTTTTTTTAGGAAACTAAAAACAATAATTATTCATTGAACCCTTAAAGGTTTAATTGGATGCATTTTTTTCAGTATGTAAATTGTGCTCTGATGTCTAAATAGAAGGTATGTGACTTTGCTCGGGGTGAGAAATGCCCAGATGTGGTTTTACTCGTCCAGTTACAGCCCTGTGATTTGGCTCCAGAATGAAACAAGCTATATTCCCTTTTTTGGTGGGATCATTAATATGTTGATGAGCTCTGCTCTGATTGGCTGGTTTACAGCTGGTATGCGTCACTAGGGCATGATCATCCATAGTGGCTGTGTCACCAGGCCGCAGTGCGTTCTGGGAAATGCTGCCTGGAAGCACCATCCAGCGTAGACATGACAATAGATTTATGATGACACAGGCAGGAAAATAAAATGATCCTCTGTGTAGATAAGCTAGGATGTCATACTGTCTAGTTAGCTATGCTAGCTACTTGGAGCTTGCTAGTAGCTAACGTTACCTATACAGTACTAGCTACTTACTTTTGATCACCACAACAGCACAAAGTAAGCTACTATAAAACTTTCAATTTACGATGATCTGGTCAACCATCAAAAAGTGGATAAAATCACACGGCATGGCTAGCTGCTTACCTCTACCTTTGGTTTTCTGACAGAGTGGCGTCGCAGTCCACTCCGTGCACTGAAACACCTCCACCACGGCGTTGGGTGTCGTTTCATTTAACAATGTTTCACTGAAGCAGAAAGCAGTTGAAAAGCTGATGCAATGATACAGTGGAACTACTGACACCTACACAGTCCGAACACTCGTACTGCCTCACTGTAAAGCGAACTCAGAACAACAAGGAAAGAAAACTTTGGCAGATATGGCTGGAAATCAGAAGGAGTTATACGTCACATCCGGTCTCACGTGTTTTACACGTTTTGCAGAGATTTGTATTCCATAGCATCCTGTTAAATACAGTCAGGTGGGAATACACCACACCTGTTACTTTACCATGATGAAAGACTGAGTGGGAGTGAAAATCTGCTATCTATCCCATGTTGTTTTTACCTCATACATTAACGGGTTTCGTATGTGAAAGGGGCTTTAGAAACACAAACTCTGTGTGTGTGTGTGTGTGTGTGTGTGTAAAGGGAACTTCTTAAACTCAGGAGTACACTATTAAAACATTTTTCAGTTGTTCTATGTAGAACCCAACAGCAGACTGTTTTTGTATCAGAAAGAATTCCAATTAAAACCCTTTTGGAAGTTCAGAATTTGTTTATAAATTTTTATTTAATCTTTATGTAACCAGGAAAATCATTAAAAACATCCTTATTTACTAATTAATATACAATTATACAATGAACCCTTTATTCTTTAACAAAGAACCGCTTTTCTTAATATACAGAACCTGTCAAGTGTTTAACATTCAGCTTCTTGGTATTTGGTACAATTTTAGAAAGAAAAGGTTCTTCAGTGGTTGTGTGTGGTCACTGGATAATTAAGGGTTCTTAGTAATCTAAAAGGCTTTATTTTTGTTGTAGGGTTCTATATAGAACCTAATGGTTCCCTCAGAGGAACAGCTGAAGAACCCTGAAGGATTTTAAATGTTCTAAAGAGTGTATTTGATATCATACATTAGTTTAACTAATATATATATATATAAAGGCCAATTTTACTTCCGCCTATTTTCTTTCTTTCGGTCTTAGAGCAGATCTTACGGTAAAAATGCACTACATTTCACTTCCGGTGAGTGTGAAACTTCCTGAAGCTTATGACGCATGCATGGCTTTTGTCCCTTGCGTCACTTCCGGCTTTTACAAGCAGCTGTGGCTCACACTGTCAGCGTGTCGCGCACGTGGTCTTGAGTCAGGGCGCGTGTCTGTGTGGCGGTTTATAATCTTGATCAGTAAATCTCTTTCTCTCAGTCACACACACACACACACACTTCCTGTTTCACATTAAACAGCGCAAGCTCTCTGAGGGTTAGTAGAAAACACTCACTCCAAATTTGTCTCCACGTAACAAGTTTAATTGATATCGCGCCTTTCACCAACCCAAGGACGCTTTACAGAGTAACGGCACTACAGAAAGAGAAGAAATCAACCAGAAGAAAACATGACAAACAGGAGACACAAAACAAGATGACAATTTACATGAGCATACAGATAACAGACCAGCTCAAAGCACTGAAACAGAGAGAACAGTCAGTGATCAGGAGAGGAAATATCAGGAGGAGGGAGAGCAGAGAGAGAAGAGAGAAGATCTGAGATGAGTTTTAATTTGGGAAGAGATGTACAATCCCAAAGACACCGAGGGAGAGAATTCCACAGCTTGGGGGCTGTGACCCTGAATGCCCTGGAACCCACGGTGGGTAGTTTAAATTTGGGGACGGACAACAGGCCAGAGGATGAAGATCTGAGGCTGCGAGTGGGAGAGTAGGGGTGAAGTGATGCCATTAGATATTGAGGAGCCTGGCCATGGAGTGCTTTAACTGTGAACAGAATAATGTTATACTGAATGTGAACAGGGAGCCAGTGGAGGTTCTGGAGGATAGGGGTGATGTGTGCCGAGTGTTTAGGGTGGGTGAGGACTCCAGCTGCAGAGTTTTGAATGGCTACAGGACAGAGAGGTTATGAACAACAGACCCTCTGTAACAGGAACACTCCTGTAAATCACAATCATTAATGCTGGGAGCAAATAATAATAATAGTAATAAAAACATTATATATTAGCTTTGATAAAGTGAAATACTTTACAGAATAAATAAAAGACACTGCAGATTATTTGAGTCAAATAATTCAAATAAATAAAGATTAAAAGTCACTAACAATTAAACCAGACCAGACTCGGCTTTAATCATCTCTCACTCAGAGACAGACAGACAGAGAGAGAGAGGTTAAATGTAAAAGGTGTGCTGTTAGAGCAGGGCGGTTGAGCTACAGTTCAGTTCCTCGTCTAATAAACAAAATCACAGGTTTTACTTCCTACAGCTGAACTACAGTAGTAAAGGCTACAGTAACTCAAAGAACCACTCTTTACAACCATGGTGAGTAGAAAAGCATCCCAGCACCCACAGTTTTCTCCAGTTTTAATGGGGTTCCTAATAATTTGGTTGTTGCGTCTCAAAAATGAGTTGCATTACTTTTAACAATAATAAAATACAAGGAAATGTTGTATATATTTTATATACACTGCTCTTCTATTTAACCTGTAACATCAGTACTGCGGTTTACTGAAGCCACAACACACTAATAAGGTGTAACGCTACAACACTACTTCACATCACGGCGTCCTGTAGCACAGGATCACTTTATTAATCCTAATACACTGACATCGGCCCTTCTGATAAACAGAAACATCGTTGTGTTTTCTTTCTGTCTGCCTACCTGTACCTGTACTTTCACTCCCTGTTCTTAGCTGATGAAGTGTAGTTCTAGCTTCTGTTAAAGTGAGCTAACTGCTGACTGCTCACTGACCAAGCTGCCTACTTTTAGTTTAGATTAAGCTGCTACTAGGATAGCCTCAGGCCATATGAGGAAGTAACAGCGCTTAATGAGCATAAGGGGCTTCATCTTGGAAAATGTTCACTTTAAGAACAAATTGGACCGAACATG
Organism: Gogo arcuatus; assembly: GCA_028570945.1. Classification (NCBI taxonomy): domain Eukaryota; kingdom Metazoa; phylum Chordata; class Actinopteri; order Siluriformes; family Anchariidae; genus Gogo; species Gogo arcuatus. Next base: position 27,911,772 of record JAOTRR010000010.1, on the reverse strand, counting down.
TTTATCTGTACTGTTCAGTGATGTCAGTTACGCAGCCTGGTGCAGTTTTACCTGCTGGATAATGATATTACAGGAAAGACAATGTCCAGCCCAGACCTGGGAAGGATACATGTAAAGATACAAAACTGTGACACCACAAAAAGGTCATATGTAGCCCCGCCTCATAATCAATTTTAAATACAGAAGTGTTGAATATGTTTTTAAAGTCTGGAAAAATCTGAATTTAGCACACAAAAAATCCTAAAATATTAGACAAACTTTTAAATCAGAATCATCAGTGTTAATATTCACACATACAGCACAGTTCCACACCAAAACAGACACACAATCGTTTCTAAAAGACCATTTGTTTATTTTTTTTTTTGTTTCCACAGGATACCATGAAACCTAAAATTATGTACAAAATCTGGAATGTAGAATAAATGCATAGCGATCATGATGTAGCTGCTTCCAGAGAAACCTTTAAAGTCACTATCCATTTAAAAACCGCTGCTGTGATGGGATTTATTGCTGGTCTTTATAAACTAAAAGGTCAGTAATGCCGTAAGTAAACTCAGAAATATTTACAGTTTCATTAATAATCAATAAAAGTGAAAGAAAAAGTCTAAAGCGCTAAATAAATAGACGAACGTGGGACAGTCCAAAAAGACCAGTTGTTATTTTTATGCGAGAAAAATAATCAGATTTTAATTTGATCTCCAGATTGTCATGATTAGTTTTGAAAGATTTCACTGGTGGTGATAAAATGTGACAATTATGGGGTCTTTATTTAAGTCATTCATGAGGAAAAACCACAGTGCTTATAAAGTACAACAGGACATAATTATTCAGGATATAATTATCCAGCAGACGGAGGAGGAGGAGGAGAACAGCACCGCTGCTACGACGGATTCTGTTTTTACTGCATTGCTGCGTTGGATCGTCAGGGATGTGCTGTTTTGTGAGTCTAAATTAAAATCAGAAAACTAAATTGATTAAATCTGCTTTACTACAGATACAAATATCATCAGTGTTTAAGTCTGTATTTTAATCCACACACTGATGAAGTGAATTTGGCCTTAAATTCATTCATGTAGAGCTTCAGAACCACGATGATTTACATCCAGAATAAAAATCAGCAAGGGAGTGATTTCATGCAGGAATTTCACACAGTACAACATTCACTTTGTGTGTACATACAGAGCTGTGCACAAAAACAAAACAAAACATCTCTTTAAGCCTTTCAGCTTGAGTGTCGAAGGTTCAGAGTTTAATAATCAGCTCAGCGCTGTACTCACTGAAACAGTGATGGAATCACTCGAGGCGTCAGGCGCTCTCTTTTTTGTTTTGTATAAGGTGAGATCAGGATTCGTTTCAGGATTAAACCAAACACAGACTTAAAAACAGCTTTGCAAAATATTCAAAAATGCTGTTTCCTATGTCGTCTAAAAGATTTACAATATAAAATGCTATCACAAAAAAAATGCAGTACTAAAAGAGTTCCACTTGTGTTGGTGTTTTTTTTTTGTTGTTGTTTTTTGTTTTTTTTTAAAAAGCATTCTGACATCAGCGTTCTGAAAGTGAAGTCTTGCTATTGCTCTCTCGACTGTGTGGATCAGCGAGTATTGCTCAGGGTCAAAAAGGTCACGACCTTTCACCCTAACCCAGACCCGTCAGGGTCAACTGGCACTTCACACGTCCTTCTCATTCATCTGTCTGTGTCCCACGACCCAAACACAAAAACAAGTGATTCAACGCTGCAACTATTTAAACATAAAAAAAGACGAAGAGAGCAGGCGATCAGTGAGTCGAGTTCAGAGTGAAGTAAAAACGTCAGTGTAGTGGGTGTGGTCAGCGTGGTAGGTGTGGTCCGACTTGAGACGAGGAAAATCGCTCATCTCCAGAGGAAGCCCTTTAGGTGTGAGATCCATAAAATATGTGACATCAGATTTTCCCAGCATGCATTGCGCCACGTCCATGTGCATCGTCGTGCACTTTTGTCCTCTATAACTTCTCCTCGGTTCCTCTTCACCACATCTCACGCACAGGTCCTTTACAGAACAGCTGGGTTCTAACGGAGTTAAGGGACAGACTTACAGATGTGACAGAACGTTCCGGTTGAAGACGTGTGGATGTGGTCAGACCTTCTGTAAAGCGCCCCAGTTCTACATTCATAACCTGCTCTCAGCTTGTAGCACTGACCTCCACATCAACAGCTCCACAGGTCCGAGAACTCTCTTAAATAAGAAAAAATATGAAAGAAGTGAACTGCGATTTAAAAATAAAACTAAAAATAAAGGCATGCTGATGTCAGCAGACAGAGAGCCCTGCCTCGTGCTGGACATCTCCTTACTGTACTCTATGGTGAATGATTAAAAAAATTGTACAAAAAGCACAGTTTAGTTGTGCGTGTTGTTTCTCCCACAGTGAAGGCTGTTGCAGAGACTCCGCCCACACGCTGCAGTGGTTTTGCCCCGTTTCATTACAACTCTCACATCCTTCCATTAAAACAGTTCAGCTGTACATGACTCCTCCTCTGTGTACAAAAATAAAAATGAACATTCAGACATCTCAGGTTCTGTGGAGTCTCTACACTGCCATGTCTCTGATGATGACCAGGTCCACTGTGCTGGGAAAGTTCTTCAGGAGGGACACGGCGTTCCCGTGATCGATGTTAACAAAGTTGTATCCATTGGCCTGTGACAGAGACGAGACCGGTGAGCTGATGGCCTTTATACTCAGAAAGAGCAGAGAAAATAAAAGGAGATGGCACTAAGAGGTAAACATGAGGTGCTAAAGAGAAGGTGGAGGTAAACATTAGGAGGTACCTGGATGATCTTGTCTCCTGGTTGGAGGAGTTTAGAAGCAGGTCCCTCAGGCTGAACTCTTGTCACAAATATCCCCTTTTAAAGTAAGCAATTTTAATCATTAATCATCAGCGAGGGCTGAGAGTGAATCAGGACCAAAACAGAATAAGTACAATTAATTAAAATTACAGTAAGAAACATTTTCATCTAAATATTGTAGCACAATACGTTTTCCTTTTGCAATGCAATTTCTCCGCAAAACGTGACCTTTAAAATTATTGGCACCCCTTCTTCCAACAAGGTTGGAAATACCTGGGCATGAAGGAATGCACCAAGGGTGCATATCTTCACACTCCACCAGAGTTTCGGGAGAAACGCGGGGAGGGACGCGGGGAGGGACGCGGGGATGCAAAACACTGATTGTGTCAAGTGACCTTTTCTGTGTTGATTTTGAAGAAGGTTTGTACAGATCATCATGTTTACAGATTCATCGACAGCTTAACCTCCTGGCAGAGGGAACAAGGTTTGGGATATAACAATGTGCGTGCCTTTATTTGAAAGATGTTAAAGGGGTACCAATAGTTTTGCTCTTGGAAAAAAAGAGGCTTGTTTTAAAATTGTATTTGTATGATCATTATTTTTGGTGGAGGTAAATCAGGTAGCTTTTATTTCAGGTTTTATATAAACAGTCTTTCCCATTCTCCTTAAAGGTGCCAATAATTCTGTAGCTGACTGTAACGGAGATTCCTGTTAAACTATGAAGTGAGAGACGTACGTTATCATCAGGGTGGAACGGATTCCCTCGTCCTCCCACTCCTCCTGATATACTGAAGCCCAGTTCAGGGTTCTTCTCGATCTTCACGTGCATCTGAACAACACCAGAACAGACACACATCAGCTTCACCATCAGCACACCAATAGTGTGTGTGTGTGTGTGTGTGTGTGTGTGTGTGTGTGTGTGTGTAGGAGTGTATATTACAACCAAGATGCCCCAGATGCTGTTCAGAGGATGTGAAAGAGGTTGAAGGCAGTAGTAAAGTTAAAGTGTGGACATATAGGGGGGTACAAACTTGAACTGTTTTGATTTTTCAACTGTTCTTATCCTAATGTACACAATTTGACCATTTTTGCTACTTCTGTAAAAATCAAGCACACTAAAGGTCTAGAAGTTACTAATGTTTTTCATTTTGTCCGAACAGGTGTGAAAACTTTTGCACCGTACCTCAGCATGCATGTTGTTCATTTTAAAACTGTGTGTGTTTGTGGTGAGGAGACCTGTGACATCACAACATCTCTATATACATTATATCATGTTTTCTTCCCTGGATACGCCTTTACTGGATCAGGCCTGTGTCTACGCAGCATCACAGGAGGAGACGCTAGACGCTCTGTGATTGGCTCGTGTTAATATGATTGACAGGAGGGAGAGGAACGTTGCCCCTCCCACACACACACACACACACACACACACACACACACACACACACCCTCTGACACTCTCAGACAGTGTTGTGTCTTTATCTTGTATCTATCATACTGCTCATGTCAGTTCCAGTTCTGTGTGGTACCTCGTGCGGCAGGGTGTCATGGGGGTGACGTGGGGGACACGGGGGCTGCTGGGACACTTTGAGCATCAGGTAGTCAATGAGCTGCTCTCTGGAGGGATGACGAGCCATCGGGGCCTGAGCACAGTTCATCTGTGAGCGGAGAGGAGCAGGAGGAGGAGCGCACATCTGACCATTCATCAAAGGCACCTAAACACAACACACACGTACATTAAGGATGTTTTACACATAATCTGTTTGTCAAGCCCGAATCGACTAAAAGGTCTGCTTCTGGTTTGATGAGGTTTCTTTAGGGCTGTAAACTGAAGACACCATTTCAGCTCATCACCCAGTAAAACCTCAAACTGTTTTTCTTTCTTTACACCTAACAATAAATTTATCATCATTCAGCATATGACAACAAGAAACCTGTATTTCTTTTTTGGGCTGGGGTTAAGATTATAGACCGGTTAATAGAACTTTTCCATTTGTATTTATATTCTTTTGCAGTCTCAGTGAACCAATCAGCAAATGTTCTTTTCATTAAATACATTTTGGTGAAGGAGAACCTGTGAATCATGTGACCTGTGCTATAAAGGACTCAGGCTGAAGGGGTTAAACATAAAAAAAAAAAAAGGCCTGTGTCCTTTCTTCAAAGTTGAAAAACACGCACTGTATACTGTACTTATTAACTATGTTAGTTGTATACTTGAATGCACTTCTCTTTAGATATCAGCTAGTTCACAGTTAAAACACAACTTTCCTAATCCACTCTGTAGCTGTTCGAGTTATCAGGCTCTACTGTGATGAGCTAAGGCTACTCACAATAACTGCTTTAACAAAGTGATGATAGCTTGTGTTTGTTAAAGACTGCGCAGGACAGACAGCTGTCTCACTCTTTAAACCATCGCCACATCACGGAGACTCAGAGCTCAGAGACAACACTTTCAGCTTTTACTCTTATACTGTAGCGTGTACACTCCTGATTCTGCTTCAAACCATGCAATAATTCTTCCATTCCAAAAAAAGCGAACATTCTGATAACTCCATCATTGTTTATTCCTTTGTTATTACTTACACACTTCAGCCATCCTGCTTCCTTTTTCTTTTTAACATCCTGATAGTCGAGTCCTTTGTTTTTACAGTTCTACACATGCTGATTTAAACAAAGCCACACGAGTCACGGACATGCTGACGAGACGCAGCCTGTTTCTGCGATGCCACGGCTTTAAGAGATGATCAGCTGCTTAACGCTTGGCTCCAGATGACCGCAAACACAAATATAAACACAATGGTTTCATTTTAGGAACATGAAGAACATGTGGTAAAGCTGATCTTGGCAAAGCTGTGGTCATAAAACGAATCTACAGAACCCCATCTTATGATAAACAGCATTAAGAGTGTTATTAAACACACAGAGTTACAGTTCAGTCAGTGAGCTGTTGATTTAGAGCACAGTGGAGTGTTTTCTCTACTTTAACACACTATTATATGATTATGGAGGTGTAGTTTCACTATCTGACACCAGGGGGCAGAAGAAACAAACAAATAAAAAAACTTCATATGTGGACAATTCCAGCTTGGAATCCTAATTTCAGCACATTAAAAAAGGCTAAACCTGTATAAAATTGTGGTGTGGATGCAGATTATTATAATTCCAGATCAGTTTTAATCAGATAAATGATCTGGTGTGTGTGTGTGTGTTAACGGTCTAAACACTGGTAACTGGTCATGTATTATGATATTTGTTTATTTATTTCCAGGACTATCATGACTTCACTTCCTTCTGCCATTTTAAGAGTAAAAACGTACTCTAAACACTTTTCACTTTCGTCTTGCTGCCTGTCTAGTCTTTTTTTTTTTTTGCCATAAAGCAACCTTGGGAGTTATAAAGCTGCTATATAAATAGAACACATGATATTGTTCTTCTTATGAATTAAAGTATGAGTCCCCCACACTGTGAGTCATAATGAACCAAAAAGAACAGATTTAATAGGCATACTATAAAATATTCAGTGTTCAGCTTTTCGTTTCAGAGAGACTTGTTGTGTTTGCAAGGTCTGGAGAATGATCTGCTCTCAGGAGAATCACCTCTCTCTCTCTCTCTCCTGTCTGATCCTGCTTTTTTAATGCTGCTCATTAATTAGTGATTAATTATCACTGCTGAAGCAGAGCGTCTCAGGGTCAATGTCCTTTGCCTCGGTGTGTGTGTGTGTGTGTGTGTGTGTGTGTGTGTGTGTGTGTGTGTGTGAGAGA
>JAOTRR010000010.1:27759662-27773497 GCA_028570945.1 Gogo arcuatus | reverse complement strand
GTCTCCAGTGTCAGCGCTTTGTAACAGTCAGAGGTGAAGCTGGAACTTTAAGTTTCCTGAGATCTTCAGCACAGAGGAGTTCACACTTCTTCTTCTTTGCGGTTTCTCAGTAACATGATGGAACGAGCTGCGATTATTTTTTGTCTTATTAACTTTGAGAGAATAAAGAGAGACTGGTGCGGGAAATACTGTTTATAGCTGCTATAACGTAAGTGACAACAGGAACTAACTCGTTTAACAGACATTAATTGTAACTATAAACAGGTAAAAAGTACTTCATGTTGTTTAATAAATAAAAAATTGTAATTGTTGATAAGTTGCTTTGGTGTAAGAGGAATAAAACACTCAGGGTGGTAACAGTAACTCTGCTTCATCACACCACCCTGGTGTTAATTACTTTCCTGTAACAGCATAACCCCGAGTGTTTAATTTCTTATTTATTACGTATTTATGATGTTGCGCTGGCTGGAATGCAGTGTGGAGTTTGACTCATTGTGACTTTTCTTTATTTAATTTATAATATTTTAAGAGCTGATCTGCGTGCACTCCCCTCTCTCTCTCTCTCTCTCTCTGTTTTAGAGGAGTGTATTTTTATACCAGTCCCCCGCTGAGTGTTTTAAGATGGTTACAGTCTCTACAGTCGTTTGTCTTGGTGGTGGATGTTGATGTTTTAATGATTTGGTTAGCGCTGTCTCACACACTCCTCATTAGTCTCACTCACATGCAACTCTCACACCACGTCTCATTTTTAATGTGTTTCACGGTGGCCATGAAATTCTCCAAATTCTGGCATCTTTTGAAAACTAGTAGACGTTAAAATGGTTTGTGATTTTTTCCCTGAGAGACAGAGCTGAGCTCTGTGTTGGGGTTCACTGCGCTGCGCTACGCAAATGTTGTTGTGCAGAAATTGTGCCTCCTCCGTCAGTTCCCCGCTGAACTCCTGGAAAAACATCAGCGATCTGTCGGGCTGAGTGAGGGGCTCCTGCTCACCGAGATGCCAATTTCCTCTCTTCTGTTTTGTGTCTGCTTCTGTTGGAGGAATATGCGGAGGGAGGGGGCAGTTGTAAAAATACTCCCAGGTTTCTCAAGGAAAAAAGAACACCATCAAGTGTTATAGTGCTACTGTGCTGATATAAATCCAGAGGAGAGTAAAATACAATAAACTCACAATCTTTAGAACTACAAAGGGATCCGGTGATGTGTTCAGTTCTGTTAGATATTGCTCAAGAAAGAAAGAAAGAAAGAAAGAAAGAAAGAGCAGTATTATGAGCTGGGAATCAGAGAGTGTGAGAGACTGTTGCTGAGATTGTGAGAATGAGATGGTGTGTGTGTGTGTGTGTGTGTGTGCGTGCACGTGAATGTGTGTGTGTATATATGAGAGGCATGTCCCCTCACAGCGTTACTTCTCTCTCCCTCCTGCACTCAGCTCTGTTTAACCCTGTAATTACTGATTGACAGCTCAGCACACAGGTGGTCATTAGTACTTTCTCGTCCTGTAAGAGCTCTAGACAGCTCGTGACCTTTGACCCCTCTGTCCTACACATCCAGCTGTTTCAGAGTCAGAGAAAATCCTGCCCTTTAAGCGTCTAGCCACAGGAGACGTCCTGCGCTACAGCTCAAACATCTCACAGCCGAGAAGAGCTGCCCAAGCTTGTCCTGGCTTTTAGCGTGAGGGGAGAGTGGGAGGGGTTTGATTGGCAGGACTCTGACTCTGCCCCCTTGTGTGTTCCTCCTCTCACAGCTTCGGAATGAACCATGATGGAATCGGGAACGCCTGCGGGACTAAGGGGCACGAGACGGCCAAGCTGATGGCGGCACACATCACAGCCAACACCAACCCCTTCTCCTGGTCCACCTGCAGCAAGGACTACATCACCAGCTTCCTGGAGTAAGTTCAAGAACCTTCTCCTTCTCCATGGTTCCAGGATTGGGCTTGTTCCTAAAGTGTTCTCAACGTCCCTTTAGATATTTAAAAGTTTAGAGCTTATAAAAGGGGGTTCCACTCTGAACCCTGTCTGAAAGGGAAACCCTGTGGGGTTGGATGGTACAAAGAACAGAAAGTGTGAGAAACCCTGGAACATTTTTCAGAATCAACAGACCATGTGTTCCAATCAGACACAAACAGGATGTATGCTATACATCTCTCTGTATATTATTATAAATACAACACACATGTTTTCTGTCCTCTGTTTCTTACTTTCACTGTTACTGATGTGAGGTGATGGGAAGGAAAGCAGGCTGGATGTGATGGTTCGCAGAAAAGGTTCTTGCTGAAAGACTTTCTGTTAGATGTTTATCTACACCACCATCGCTAACACAGAAAACCCTAAAGCTCCTCCACTATTCATCCATTAGATTCATCCAGTATTACTGTTCTAGAATCAGCCTGTATTTTCATTTACATTTGGAACACATAGAGAGAACTTACAAACTAGTTGAACCTAAAGAACCGTGAATGAATTAACTGATGATCTCGCACAAGATGAACATTTTGCCTTTGTCGTGTATTTTTTATTCCCGGCTCGTACAGCACGTCGCTCATCTACAATCAGAACATCTCTCGTTTCTCTCTCACTCTTCATCCAACAGGTTTTGGAAGTGTCCTTGTGCCAAATAAACAGCTTCAGTTCTGGAGCAGGGCTCCGTTCAGAAGAGTTTGCTAAACACTGCCTGCTTTACAGAAAGAGACTTTATTAACACCATATTTTTGTATAAGAGTGTCCAGACAGACAGTGGTACTGAACTGACCACTAATGGACGTCTTTGTTGCAGGTTTAGATTAAAAACATTTCTTCCGAGTCTAAAAACAGCGGGCAGTTGTGTCTCTTTGCATTACACCAGATATCCTCCGGGTCTCATTTGGGAGGAAGTTTTGTTGACATTTCTTCTAATCGTTTCTATTTTTAAGACGACTATTTTGTCTTCCTCTAAAGCAATAAACTGAGAGGTCTGTGTTGGTACGTTAAGAATCCGAGGGGGCTCAAGCCAGGATTGTGTTTCTCCCAGCAGAGGGGATTGCATGGAAGCCAAAGTAAAGGATTATTCCACCAAACAACATGGAAAAAAAAGGAAGGGATGTAACTGAATACGGCGTCTGTCGTTCCCCCCATCGCCCTGGGCAAAAAACGTGTGTGTTTCTTTCCTTTCCTTCCCGATATATTTGGTTTAGTTTTGAATTAGATTAGCCTTCCAATATTCTAGTGGGAAGCCAAAGATCCCTGTTTCAGCCGAAGCTTCCTCTGGCACGTTAAACAGAAACCAGATTCCTGAGCCTGTGTTGTTTGTTGCTGTCGTATTTTGGTTCTCAGGTTCCCTCCAGCCTGAACGCAGCTTTCCACCTTGTCCATGTCGGTGTCACTGTAAAGGTGATTTATATTTTGTTTTTAACAGAAAGAGACACATCACTACACCCTTCCTAATAAATGTTAAATGTTAGTGCCCACAAATCCATCCCAGACATATCTCTGAGATGTTCACCATCAAGCTGAAGAATAATCAGAATTTAAGGAAACATCTGGTTCGCGGCCTTCGCCTCGTCCACGCTTCATTTTTTCTCCGAGTATCAGACGCAGCAGTTCCACCCCCTGTGAGCGGTTCTTCAGAGCATCCATATTTCTCTCTGACTAAACAGACTAAACACACGAACACACGACTGTGTTTTTTCTTCTCTTACATTCTATCTTTCACTCCTTACTTCACCGGAGCTTCAAAGGCTTTCATGCGAGGCCAAGAGCACCATATAAGCCTAAACGTCTGGGTTTTAAGGATGCTGTCTGTCATTCTGCATGCTCAGCTTTACGTTTCTCACGCTCTAGTTTTACATTTCTCTCATGTTTGGAGATGACTGTGTGAATAGTGAAGACTGTCCAAGAGCCAGTTCTATTGTAGGTTTGTTTCTTTTGACAGCTCAGGTCGGGGAACGTGTTTGGACAATGAACCTCTGAAGCGGGACTTTCTGTACCCCACTGTGGCCCCGGGGCAGGTGTATGATGCCGATGAACAGTGTCGCTTTCAGTACGGCGCCTCTTCCAGACAGTGCAAATATGGGGTAAGAGGAACGCAGTGCACTCTCACTCTACTTCTCAAATCCTTCAGGACTTGACTTCATTGTTCTTCTGTGTGGTTCATTAAAGCTTTCACTGTTGGAGCGTGATTTGAGAAAGGAGTGTCTGTCTCAGACAAACCGGCCCACTCCTTTTTAGATCAGACTTTTGGATTAATGTCTTTCTGAACCACGCGTTGCTTTGGATATATCTATATTTGATGTTTTTTTCATGTTAAGTTGTGAGTACATAGTCTCAACATTCAGATACGGCAGAATGAACAGCGTGACAAGATCTCTGGAATTTATTACAGAAACAGGAACCAGTTTGATAACTAGCATTTATTGAGTGAATTAATGAGGAAGTAAATTTAAGTTTATGCTTTTATATCAATACCTAATGTTGCTGTGTCTCATTAGTGAGCAATAAATCACTCCAGGACATTCCACAACATTAGATGTAACTACAAATGGATAAAAAGCACAATGTGTCATTTATTAATAAATTAAAATTGTAATCGCTTCACAAAACCAAACTTCATGTGGTATAAGAGGAATAAAACACTTAGGGACGTGCTGTTATAGGAAAATAATCAACCACAGGCTGGTAACAGTGACTCGGTATTTTTCACACTACAGCCAAGAAAGATTTTAAAAAATCAATCACAGCTTGTCGTGTTACTGAGAAACCACAAAGAAGAAGAAGAAGAAGTGTAAACTCCTCTGTGCTGAAGATCTCAGAGAACTTAAAGTTCCAGCTTCACCTGTGACTGTTACAAAGCGCTGACACTGGAGACTCCTTCCAGAAACGTCTCCTGGAAAGCGGTGACATGGCTGGATTTGAGGATTGATTGTCCGACTGCCGAGAGCACGTACAGTAATGACGTTCAACGGTCAGGAAACAGGCGTCTGTCTGATCACATAATATACAGCATTTCAAAATAAAAGGTTTGTTCTTGGGATTAAATCTGAATGAGAAGTCATGAAATGTTGCAGATGATGAAAACCTTCAGATTTACAGCGCTGTCGGTGATTAAATTGTGGCTCAACAGTTATTTTTCTGATCTTCTTATAAGTTTGATTTCAGATAAAAGATGTTTCAGGATGAGGAATATTTCAGAAATCCGTTTGTGGAGAACCAGGCTGATGGTTAAAGCTCCTGGAAGAGATGCCAAATGACAAGTTCTTATTTTTACCACTGACCCAGAAGGGACTGGCTGGAGGACGCTGATGTGTTCCCCAGGCTGGTCTACCGCTGAAAAACTCTCCTCTGATGCTGGAGTAAAAGTCTTGTAAATGTATATCATGTTCATTAAGAAGCATCAGTGGCTCTCTAGAACAGCTGTTACTCAGATTGGTCTTGAAACAGTCCAGACGCTGACCATATTTTCACTTCTGCATAGACGTCTGGATCTGTTATCATCTCACTGCGAGCAGATGATGGAGCAGACGACGGCCTGATGTACTGGAGTGCGCTCAATATCTGCGTAGCTGATTTGGTAGAAGAAGAGGCAGAGATCGACTTTACTTCCTTTTACCATAAAATATAAAGGACTGTGTGATGCAGTGTGTCCTGCACTGCTGTGGAAAGTCTGGAACTTAAAGGCACTCACTGTAGACCTGAAAGAGTAGTGTGTTATTACACTGTTGAGTTCTGGAGCTCATTCACAGGGGCGTGTACAGCAGCCTCTATACCATGATAATAAATGGATTTTTAAAAAAATAAGGAGATGTTTATTTCGCATGTATGGAAGGAGTCTCCAGTGTCAGCGCTTTGTAACAGTCGGTGGTAAAGCTGTAAGATTTCTGACATCTTCATGACAGAGGAGTTCACACTTCTTCTTCTTTGTGGTTTCTCAGTAACATGATGGAACAAGCTGCGTTTATTTTTGTCTTATTAACTTTAAGAGAGAGAATAAAGAGAGACTGGTGAGGGAACGACTGTTTATAGCTGCTATAACAAACAGGAACTAGTTTCACGATCATTAAATGTAACAATAAATGGATAAAAGTATGATGTGTTGCTATTTAATAAATAAAATGTTGTAATCGTTAGCAAATAAAACATTTGGGGATGTGCTGTTATAGGAAAATAATCAACTTCAGGGTTTGCTAGAACCTGAACCACAGACTCACTACTAGGACCAGTGTCAGAGACGGGGACTTTCAGGAGCATTAAACCAAACCGTTAAACAGGAACACTGGCCTTTAAACATGAAAAGAAAATCAGGGATAGAAAATGTGGACTGAAGAAGGAATAGCATTTCATTTTATTTTATTTTAGAGTTGTAATTCTGACATTAATCACCGGTTTAATTGAACAAAACGGCTTCCACACGCATTATTCAGCAGCACAGAAAATAGCAGTTGATCCAGCACAGACAGTTATTTTACATTTTATTATTTTATATCACACTCCGACTGCTAGGAAATTGTAGTGTGTGTGTGGGATGTAGGTGACTTTATCTCACATTTAATTCACTATTTTGAATTAATTTTGAAGGGTAATCTAACCTGAGTGAGCGCTCATCTGCTACGATTACAGAGAAACCCAAAGTTTATTCATCATTTTATCTGTAAATAATTCACTCCTCAAGATATGCGACATCCCTGATTAGGACACGCTTCTCCAATGTCCTGAATACGGACGTGTGTAATCACACTTTACTCTAAAGTCGAAGAAGAGAGAACGAGAGATCAAACGTTAGAACAGACTGAGTCTGTGTCCTCCAAACGCACATTCTCCTCGTATCTTTCAGACGAAGCCAAATGGAGGTTAGTGGCCTGTTTAATCTTCATCTTTCATAATATGGAAATGATTTTGTGTAGAATAACAGTCTGTGGTAAACAGAATGACATGCAGGAGAAGGAAGGAACCTGATGGAAGCCAAGAGAATTCAGGAATAATAATAATAATAATAATAATAATAATAATAATAATGCCTCGTATGGATATACAGCTGTCCATAAACCTGAACCAGAAATTAAATTACAAGAGATTACAGTTATTTTGTTCATTCAGAGAAATATCTCAGAGCAGATGCCAGAAAGAGAACCCTGTAATTTTTCTCTTAGCTGTGATCAGAATCAGAGAAGGTCATTGGAAGGACGAGAGCCAGTGTTTTCTTGGCTTGGTTTTATTACAGAGGTCCGTATTAGTGGATTCTGACAATCTCATCTGTTTTAGCCAGACGTCTGTTTAACCATTAAAGTCACGGCTGTTTCACAAATCGTTCATGCAGACCTGAGGTCAGAAGTGACCCAGAGTTTATTTATATTTAACACAGACAGACCAACAGACATGCTAACATGCTAACGTAAAACACACAAGATGAACAGAGCCAAGAGAATTAATGAAGAATAAGCAGCGGTCCATTATCAACTAATTCAGAGAATATTAAATTACAAGATTTGTTGAAAACACTTTTGCCAGTTTTTCAAAACAAAAAAGTCAGTGATTAGTGTGAAGAAGCTTAAATTGAGAAAAAAAAGGATGTAGGACATACAGAAGAGGAAATGAGATCCTGGATTGTTAGCATCCCAGAGTATTTAATAATAAATGTTAAACGATGTTAGTACAACAATGAATAAATAATTAAATTAACATTGTTTTAAAGAACTAGCCTTAAATAACCCTTTAGAGAATTTCAGCCACATTGATTTGGATTTAAAATGCCATTATAGAAAGACTAATACACATTTTTGCTGAATCGACTGGAAGACCATTTTAACTACAAAGATGCTGTCGTACGCTAATGACGAGTAGCACGCACGGTCGAGATGGATGCTGCGGTTTTTGCCCTAGCGAGGGTGTTTTGCCGAAGTCCTCGTTCAGGCGAGGTGCAGCAATGAGCACTGACAGCTCGAGAGCGAGTCGCTGTGTTGAACGCTCTCCCGCTGAATTTAGTCATTTGGATTTGGCAGCAGTGGCTTCAGGTCAATCCGTCTGCGTCACGGAGGTTTGGAACGCGGCCTGTTGGACAGTGTTATGGCGGTTACATGGCCACAGAGCTAACGGGCTGATTAAGGAAGACAGACGAATGATGCGGCAGTCATCAGGTCTTTGAGATGCTGAATGTTACGTCCAGTGTTTATTTGGGAACACAGGCGGATGTAGATCTCATGCTTTTGGCTCAGGTTTAGGTGTTTCTTGGTTTGTTTTTTCAACCAATCAGGGAATGGGGCGTCGTCTCAAACCGTTCTCGAGAGACGCCTCAGAAATCAATGAAAATCGATTCTGGTTTGGAAGCAAGAGCCAGTGATGGCAGAGGAGTTGTGTGTTTGAGTCCAACAACCTGAGCAACTCGAGTTATTTTTACACGACAGCCATCAAAACACACATGAACAGTACAAGGGGTTTTAAAGATTATTGGTTAAAAAAAGGTAAACAAACCATGGATTTATCCAGCGATGTCAGGAAGAAACGGAACGCTTCGTTTTACTGGCAACTGCAGTGAACTCCTTAAGAACTGCACTGCTAATGCAAACTATATTACAAACCTTATAACGCTCAAGGTCTCAGCTTTGGATGTTAAAATGAGTTCTCACAGCCAGAGGAACGCCTCGTAATATCATCCCAGGTGTTGGTATTTTTACATCAGGAGCACATTTGATTATATAATGGATCGTAGTTTGGTCTTTAATCCACTCGGGTTATGTGATTTCACCTGCAGCGTAAACGTGATTAATGATTTAGGAATTATTTGGTTTAAACTGTGGTTTTTGTTGCAGCTTTTTTGGAAATAAAATGTAAATTACCATGTAGATTCACACTTTAAAAGTCATTAAAAAAGACGTTATAAACAAGCACTCCACTGAGGTTTTGTGTTTTTATTTATTTACTGTTCAATTCTCAAGGTGCTTATTGATTTAGCTTTTTATAGTCAGCTGATACACCTGGCAAGACAACAAGCACATACACACCTGTGCTCTACCTGTGCTGAAGAAATGTTCATTTAGATCTGTTTATATGTATCTGATATAAGAGAATTTTTATTGACTTAAATCTTGTCAGTTTTGAAGTCCAGCTTAAGATCACAAACTTTTATAAAACATGAAAAACATCAAGCCATGTTCAGGTTTGTAGGATTTCCAAGAAGACATGGTCCTGTAGTCGATTAGAGTCGTGTTAGAATAGGAACCTGGAGAGACCTGCATCCTCCACACCGCTCTGCTCCAGGTGACCAGTCAAGGCAGTAAAACTTGTAGTAGATGAAGATCCTAATGGCAGGCGGTGTTTTCCTCTCGCACCGTTCCTCCGTCAGCGTCGTGTGATTCCTCCTCATCCTGTGAGCAGGTTTATTAAAACCAGACATGGAGATGCAGCAGTTGTAATGTGAGAGAGACCGTTTGCTGCTTTATTTCATCTGGATAGGCTGAGCAGCTCACGTCTCTGACTCACTGACTCAGAGGGGTCAGAGCTCGAACTCTATACCGTAAGTCTTTTTCACAAGGGCTGCTCCGTCCTCATACACGCTTGTCCTGTAAATCCTTTGAAGTCAAAGCTTTAAAAGGGGCCAAGTGCTCGTTAAAGGGGAAATCCTACACGAGGTAGCGCAGGGCTCGGCCTTGTAACGCGTGGACACACTTCCTCTTTATTTGTACTGTGGATTTAGGTGGCCCTGCAGTGATTTTTAAGACGTATGTGTTTATAAAGGCTGAGACTGAGGCCCTGTTCACATGTATATGTACTTTTACTCCTGCACTTTCAATAAAATTCCCGTCCACACAAAACTGTAGAAATGATCTGAAAACACTCAGAGGAGCACGGCACCGGGACAGCACGGCGTACACTGAGGTGTAATATTCAGAGCGTTAGAGAAGGAGAAATGCAGAGAAACACCACCATGACCTAAACACGAGGATTCATACAGTACGTGTGGACTCACGAGGAGGTGGAAATACGGCTCAAGTCTCCTCCTGGGTCTCCTGGGAGACTGAAACACACAGAAAAATACATCAGGATAGGTTTGGAGGGAGATACACAGGTTTTTGTGTGTAGTGCTTTTATTTGTGGTGTCTTTTTCTCCAAGTTGATGCAGTTTATTCTGACCAACTTGCTTTTGCCTTCTTTCCTAGGAAGTGTGTAGAGAGCTCTGGTGCCTTAGCAAAAGTAACCGCTGTGTCACTAACAGTATTCCGGCTGCAGAAGGAACGCTGTGCCAAACCAGCAGCATTGAGAAAGGGGTAAGTCAAACACCCACACAGCTACATCACCACTCAGTTAACTCTTTAACACACTCTGTAACAGTCAGAGGTAAAGCTGTAAGTTTTCCGACATCTTCAGGACAGAGGAGTTCACACTTCTTCTTCTTTGTGATTCCTCAGTAACATGATGGAACAAGCTGTGATTATTTTTTTGTCTTACTAACTTTAAGAGAGAATAAAGAGAGACTGGTGAGGGAACGACTGTTTATAGCTGCTATAACGTAAGTGACAACAGGAACTAACTCGTTTAACCAACATTAAATGTAAATATAAATGGATAAAAAGGATGATGTGTCGTTCTTTAATAAATAAAATATTGCCAGCGTTGCCAAATTGTTGTGGTGTAAGAGGAATAAAACACTTGAGGATTTGCTTTCAGAGGACAATAATCAACATCAGGGGTGATAAAAGCAACTCTGGCTTCATCGCACCACCCCATCACTGATTATTGTCCTGTAACAGCACATCCTGATGTGATTTATTCCTTAAAACTGACAAGTTATTATTCAGACGCAGTTGTTTTTTTCTACAGTTCACTTTTAAGGAAGTTAGCCGAAGCCGTTTTGAAATGTAGACCCACCCCTTCTGTAGTTTCTCCAAAGCCACACCCTTAAATGTGAACCTGAGCACAAGCGGCGGAGCTTCTGCAAATTGACTTTGAGCCTGGATGCTGATTGGATGTTGGGAGTCTCTGATCTGAGCAGGAAACTGATATAATGCAAAGGGCATGAAGGAATTTAGGGCCAGATTTACTAAGCAGCGCAAATTAGCTCAGGGTCATAAACAGGTACGGAATAAGGTTCCTTGGCAATTGAAATGTTCTGATAAAGTGTTCCTCTGACTTTCCAAATAAACGAGTGGAGAGAAGTCTCTCCCTTCTACCACACGCTCTTTTTTGTGCCTCATTCCTGAGTGCAGTGGGACTTTCACAAGCACATAAATTATATTTTGAAGATATTTATTTCAGCAAGTAAAACTATATTTTGTGTAGATTTCAACAAAAATCTAGTCTGTGCTCTCCTCTGGCAGAACCTGCACTCACACTCTCTGTCTCGCTCTTTCTCTCCCCAGCTGTCTGTCTCTCTCCCCCATCTCTCTCTCTCTCTCTCTCTCGCTTTCTGTCTCTGTCTCTCTCTCTGTCTCTCTCTCTCTCGCTTTCTGTCTCTGTCTCTCTCTCTGTCTCTCTCTCTCTCTCCCCCGCTGTCTGTCTGTTTCTCTCTCTGTGTGTCTGTCTGTCTCTCTCCCTGTCTCTCTCTCTCTCTCTCTCTCTCTCTCTCGCTTTCTGTCTCTGTCTCTCTCTCTCTCTCTCTGCATCTCCACAACATTAAAATGTGCTTTTTTTGGGTATTAAATAATGGCACAGTTAACAGTAAATTGATTGCTACAGACTTTAGTAAATCACCTTGTGTGCTTTATTTAAATAATCTCTTCCCCAAATTTTACGTTCTGAAAGGGAAACTCCTACAAATACATATGCAATGAGGTCAGCCATAAAAATGCACGTGTCCACGCCTTTCCACTGCACATCTTTAGTAAATCCTGACAGTAGTTTTTTTAACACCAAAAGAGGGTTTGCACGCATCAGAAACTGTTAGTAAATCTGGCGTTTGTTTGAGGGGGCCAATACTTTTTATGCAAGCTTTTACGAAGTTTTCACCTTAGAATCTAAATGACAGTGTAAACATCCGTGTAAGAGTAACAAGATAAAAAACTATTTCATTTGGTTTCTTCTCTTACATAAATTCACTTAAATTTTCAGATTTCATTTCATTGTTTTGGCCTGTTCTGATCTTCCTCAGTCAGTAGAGTTTGGAGTGTAGATTGTCCCTGATATTCCGAGCTAGTGGGAATGTTGTGTTCAGGTAGAGATATCCCGGGCAGTGGGAACGAGCTCAGGTTAGAGAGACAGTTTTAATAAAGATTATTAGGCAGCATTGTCGATGGCTAAAGGGGAAGAATGAGAGAGGACCATGAGCTGTCGTCCTTCATTACCGTTATCCCACTGGAGCTATTCACCACATCGTCCCGGACAAGCGGAGCGCCCCGAGTCCAGCTGCTGTTATTTTTCCAGCGAGTGTATGTACTTATGTCTGGCTCTGGACACACTGGCATCAAAGGAATATGAAGATCAGCCATTTCTGCCTAAGCGTGTAATGTGATGTAGGGGCGTGGTCAGGGACGAACCATGAGGCCAGGCGAGGGCGGGGAGGGGAAGACGGACCACAAGATTAAACCTGCTTCCTGATAAACTGCACATTTAAAGAAGCTACAAGGTAAATCTGACTGTCTGACTGCCTGTATATCATTTAAAATTGAATGTAGAAGTTATTGAAGGAAGAATTCAGGAAGATTTCACGCATCATCAGCTTCTGAAATCTGTGAAGCAAACACGCTTTACTGCGTTCTTCTTCAGGGATGTGTTTTTAAGTTTCCCAAAAGTACAGACATCATCACGATCAACAGTGGACAAGTGAGCATCACAGTGAACACTGTCTCTCTTCTTACCAGTTAAGATGATCTTGAGAAACTGTGACAGAATCATTTCTTTGTTAAAACACACAATTGGAGAGAAGCCAGCTCGTCTCCTGTAGCTCCACAGACGGATAGCAGAGGCTCCGTCAGGTTCCTGATAAGACCACCTTAAAAGGGTTATTTCTGGTTGACAGCGTGCCATATCTGCCCCAGACCCCCCCTTCTCTCCTGATTTGAGATGCTAGTCACTAAAGACACTGCTTCATTCCTCACTAAGTTTCTTCTCCAGACTATGAGATAAACAGAGAGATAAACAGGGAGAGAGACAGAGAGATAAAGTGAGAACTGACACAGTTGTGCCCCAGCGTTGGTCCCCTCACTGGCCTCGTTCTCCTGAACACAAAAGCTGGATTAACGCAGACATGTTGGAGAAACGGGATTCTGCTGAGAAACTGTGTCTAAACACAGCAGCAGGTAGATTTAATTAGTTTACTGTTTAATTAATTTAAATTAATTAATTACTGTTTAATTAATTAAGTCCTGACTTATTGTTCAACCAAACAATTAATATCAATAATCAACAAGCAGAGACAATAGAGAAGTTACTGCTGTACAGTGAGATGCTAATAATGACAGATGGACAATACAGAGGAATTTATGACACTTTTACAAATATTATTCAGTTTGTCCGAGTCAAAATCAGAGCAAAATTGATTCTTTTGCTTTGGTTCCACACTGCACATAATTAAACAAAACAAAAAGCAAAAAGTAAAAAAAAGTTGTCTGGGGTCTGGGGTGAGTTTAGGCCTCAGAACATTCTCATAAAACTCAAAATCACAAAAATCACAACCCAACACACACGGTGTGTTTGATTCACTTCCTGCAGTTGAACTGATTCAGAGACGAATTGCTTTCTCACTGCTAGAGTTCACTTGAAAGCGGGCCGTGAGCAGCTCTCTCAGATGCTCTCGGACCCAAGCGTGATCGCTGTGAACTTACTAAACACTGTGTGTGTGAGAGAGACTTCAATCTCAATGATGTGTATAATTTACTGCTGCATGTGTGCGTATGTGTGTGTGTGTGTGTGTGTGTGTGTGTGTGTGTGTGTGTGTGT
>JAOTRR010000010.1:27702215-27713529 GCA_028570945.1 Gogo arcuatus | reverse complement strand
GGAGTCTCCAGTGTCAGCGCTTTGTAACAGTCAGAGGTGAAGCTGGAACTTTAAGATGTCTGAGATCTTCAGGACAGAGGAGTTCACACTTCTTCTTTGTGGTTTCTCAGTAACATGATGGAACAAGCTGCGTTTTCTTTGAGAGAGAAAATGGAGGCTGGTGAGGGAACGACTGTTTATAGTTGTTGCTCATTTGGATGTTTATGACAAAATCTGTGACCTTTTAGGATCTTTGTGGAAGAACTATTTATGTTTGGAGAGGATACTTTGATCCCTAGTCACTCTCTAAAAATCAGATGTGTAAATCTGTATAAAGACACGTCACTGCTGTGATCTAGCTAATATTTAAAAATGGTTTTAATCATCAGATGCAAAGCCACATGAATGCAAGAACTCGACAAACATCTCACAACTTCATCGGGTTCTTCTGTAGGCCAGAGGTTAAGCAATGGTGACTGGAAGAACGTCACGTATGAGTTCCTGAAAGTCTGCAGGATGACTGTAGTTAATGTTTACAGAGAATTCCTGCAGTCTCGTTGGATGTTGTTATGGCTGTGAGTCAGTGGTGAGTAGAGTCTTCTGAGAAGCTGAGCAACAGAGACATGTACTGTACTTCATTACAGTTTCAGCGTAGAATCTATTAAAAGCTCACTGAACGTGACGCTTACAAATGTGCACATTTTCCTGATAATATGGAGAAGGCCTTAAATGGACATATTATTAAGTACAAGGTTAAGGAACAACCAACCAGAGTGTTATTTAACGCAAAACAAGCTGAAATATTTCGGAGGTTTCCTTTTTAGACTCCGACCTTGGGCTTGGTGGTAGATTCACAGATTAATTTACTGTTTTGACTGGTTCTTCTCTGCACTTTAAAAAGTTTGGGAAATGCTCTTCATTCTGGATCGGCCTCGTCCAATTCCTCTGGTACCAAGGTTTTTCATGAGTAGTCTAGTCAGGATCCAAAAATCTGGCCAAGGCTGGAGAGAAATGAATGTGTTTTTGTTAATGGTCCAACACCCCCTTCGAAGCGGTGTTATTGTGCAATAATATCACATTCCCTCTTCCTTTGCTCCACGTGTTGGCAGCTCTTTGGCTCCTGACAGTTTCCCATCCAGCGGCACGTCCTTAATGAGGTGCCAACAGGATGTGTCTGTGGCAGCCATCTTTAACTTGGACAGCTGGCACCGAGCCTCAGGGCCACAGCGTTTGGGACACGACGAAAGGCCAGCGGCTGCCCCACTTCATTTTCCTCAGCAGTCGCAGAAAGAATAGATGTGGAGAGTCTCCAGGGGAACACGCTGACCACATGTACACAATGAGGAGGAGAATAAATCTGAAAGAAGGCACCATTCAGAGATATTTATATACGATATTCTTACTAAATGCTGCTCTGTTTTACAGCCTCTAATGATTGCCTTTTAAAGCCATCTTTTAAAAACAAATGGATAAACCAGAAACACAACTGCCCTGGGACTGGACTTTAATAAGGCGAATATGGTGGAATCATTAGTGTTGGGAATTTTGCCTAAATAGTAAAACTTAGAAAAGCCTTCTGTAAGAATCTGGACAGACATTTAAGGCCAAAAGTATGTGCACCCCTGACCATTACACCCATATGTGCTTCTTCCCCCCAAACTGTTACCACAAAGTTATAGCTATAAGGAATATTCAATATTGATGAATATTGAATGAATAACAAGAATTGAATTCAACAAGAATATTGAATTCATGAAAAACAAGAATGATGTACTTCAGTCTCGGTTCTGGATGCATCAAAAATTACTAGATTCTTCAGAACCAAAAAATTGCAATATGCTGGCTGGTGTCTCACAAGGTGTCTGTTAGGCCTCCTGCTGTTCTTCCTTTGGACATATTTCACAGAATGTTGGTTTTAGCTTCTAAAGAAACACCATTGCTGGGTACTGACTTTATGATGGAGGTTTGAAATTTGATTTCATTGCTGCTGAATTCTGAACTGGCATAAGTTGGTATAAGAGGAATAAAACACTGTGCATCCTGAAGCACTTTGTTTCTTACATGAAGTGCAGGTTACAGAGACTTTTCCAGACTTGAGCACTGATCAACAGTCCGAGTTTTTTCTAATTTGACGTCCATCACGGTGCAGATCCAGGACACATTACAGCTGTGCGGTTTGTGGTGGGATTACTACACGAGCTTCATGTCAAGCGCTCTTACGTTTGAGCGATGAAATCATCCGTCCGAAGCAGATGTGCCTCAGTAATGTCATACAACACATGATTAAGAGCGTTCTCATCGTGATCGTTATCAGACCCCCGGCTCGGGTTTGACGTGGAGCGCTCACGAGACCACGGCCGACTGGGTGAGATATAATTACTGTCAGTGACGATGACTGACTGCGTTTGTTCATCTTTCCTCTTCACTTTGCAGAGACTCCACCGTAGAGAGACAAGGGGCTGTGTGTTTTTCTTACCTACCTCTCTCTCTCTCTCTCTCTCCGTTAACAGATGGAGATGGAATAGGGCTCTATAGCAGCACGTCTCTGTTGAGTGTCACACGTGTGGAAAAGTGTGTGATGAGTGAAGTTTTTCATAGCGTGAAGTTGGAGGTCAGTGATGTACCTCATTCAACATGTCCTCCAACATCTTCCACACCTCCTCCTCAGTTCTCCAGATCCACCGCTGCTGCGGTATTACAGACAGAAGAGTTAGGCGCAGCATCAAACACATCATGATAAATTGATGTATAAAATTGGATGTTCACAGGACTGGAGCAACATTACTGTAATTAGCTTGTATTCGTGGTGCTGACCTGCATGGATAAAAATCTTCTTCTGCATGATGACATGCCAAGCACCTAGGCACAGTTCTTCACCATGTAAGCATTATCATTACAGGAAATTACTAAAAAACCTCACCAACATTTCACAAACCTGCATGCACAAAAGTGACATATGGAATTGTACAATCGATTCAGAAATCTGAAGGAATTCTTCTACATGAACACGGTTAAGAGCTCCACGCTTAAATGAGCCCAGAATTGGTCCTGAGTGAGGATTTGGGCTGTTTTGGGCTGAGATTCAGCTCCAGACTGAGAGGCGACGTCACCTCGCTTGTGCTCTACTAAGTGGAAGAAGGACTCGTCAGCTATTTTTACTCTTGGTTTACAAGGACGGGGGATGATAGCGGTCAGAGAAGAAATAATACCATTACTGATCCATTTCATCTCCTGTGAGGTTATGTGATGTACAGTTAAGTCCACAGGGTGACATCTAAAATGTCATGGTGTCCTAACAGACCAAAGTCAAAACATTTACCTAGCAATAAAGTTCTGAACTAAAAAACAACAAAAAAGTCCATGACAAGCCAGTATTTCAGCTAATCAACAGGGTGACTGATCCCAAATGATATGGATCATATGTTTAAACACAGCAGAGACTGCATATCAAATAAAATCTTTTTTGAATTGTGGAAGTTAATATGGAGCAGTTTGCCTTTTTTGGTACTTAAACCTACTTATGCCTGTATGCCAGGTAACTATGGATAAAAACTAATAGCCTGGAGATAAAATCTCGGCCCAGGTGCCTGGAACACTGATCTGTTCACTCATGATTATCATATTTTTATAAAATCATGGCCCACACACACACTTTCCCCTCCAGCCTCCTCCTTGACTCCAACGTGACTCAATGAGTTTCATTGCAATTTCATACAAACCCCCTGTTTCCTGTTTTACAGCATTTAATTATCTGGACTAAATAACTGTTACACACTCTCTCAGCATGCTCTTTACAGTGTTTTTTTTTTTTTTTGCATGGTTCATTCTAACGCTTACTGAACACTTACTGATTTGTTCTAAACAAACACGCATTCAGATGATTCAGATATCAGATCAGTTTAATCAAAATGTACAGTCAAACCAGCAGCAGTAGAAACCGTCAGACTACAAAAGCAACAGCCTAATTCAGCAGAAAATACGGTAAGTACGTGTGAAATGGTCTGTGAAATTGAAGCAATAGATGCCAATGGTACTTGAAGGTAACGTTAGACGCTTATGTCATCATAAGTCATCGGTCGGAACAAAGTGGACAGGTGAAGGGCATCGCCTGAAATACGTCTGAACACTCGCCGTGACTCAGACGTCAGAAGAGGACGTATTCACGTGACATTTAAGTAACTGCTGCAGCGACCTAAACTCAGTAATAACATGCTGAAAGCCGAGGACCATCAGGGTTCTCCAATAGGCCCATCTGTGGCTGGTGGAGTGGAGAGAGGGAGCTAGGGAGTGAAGGAGCGAGGGAGTGAAGGAGCAGTAGCTGAACTGGCTTCAGTGCTTCAGAGCTTCTTCTCACCTGGTTTGAATTTGCAGCAGCTCTGAGTGAGCGGCTCTCTTAGTGTAACATTAACTCTCCTTCCTGTTCCATATGAAAATTTAAGCGTGATCTCGGGGGAGCAGTAAAAGGCGGCGTGCTGGCCAAACCGCGCTCCTGGTCACACGTACTCGTGGTAGATCATTTAATGGAAACCACAGTCAGACGGCATCATCTGCAGGCTTGTGAGGCTCCTCTCCTCAGAACAAAGTCTCAGGCTGATTAAAAGCAATGGCGATGTTTTAGAATTTTATCGCTGTTTTCTGCTAACTTTTTTTCCTCCACCTTTTTAACCGTTTCATCCAGCAGGAAGATTATTCCACATTCAGCTGCAGGATGGCACGAAGTGAACTCCATATCTGTCCAATTTCACCAGACAGCCGTCTTACATCATCTGAGGCCAGTCAGGTCGAGCTCGGAGACTCATCTGGTTTCGTTTTTCAGGTTGGAGGCAGATGGTGAGGGAGCAGATCCAGATTTAATACCGCTCTCTTTCAGTGAAGATCTCAGGAAGCAGCAGTGTGGAGTGTGACGGAGGAGGAAAAGGAGAAACGCTGCTGCTTTATCAAGCTCCTTCACGTTCTTCTTCAGATCATCCAGGACTAATTCACTCTCCAAGTACTGGACTAGCTTTATTCTCTAATGTACAGATTTATTCTCAAACATCTCTGTTGTGGTAAAGGTTTGAGTTCAAAGTGAGATTAAGAAAATTACATAAACACAAGCAGTGACTTAAAAAAAAAATCACCACAATATACAGTTTTAGGAAAAAAGCAATCTTTTATTAAATGGACATGACCCCAGCTCTCATTTTGAGAAGGTCAGATTTCCCATCTTCTAAAGCGAGGCCACTCAGACGTGTCCTTTATTTTATTTATTACACAAAGATGTGTTGGTGATGTTAAGTGAGGTCAAGGAGTGAAGTCCATCCTGAACACACAGCGTGAGAGGAAGGAGGTGGTGGTGATGGTCAGGAGATCACCTTTTGGCCTTCTTCTCCTTCAGCAGTTTCTTGCTCTCCTCTCGTCTGCGTTTGTTGACGGGGTTGCGCGGGTCGTAGATCTCGAACGTGTCTTCGTCCTGCATGTTAGCGTCCTTCACTTTCCTGGTTTGTTCATCAAAATGCAGCACATGTGCCATCCTAAACCAAAAGGAAATAAAAACAAGACCATGAGAACTTCCTTTCTTCATTACCAACACTTCCTTCCACCCCATCATCTTTCCTTCCTTACACACTCTTTCCTCCTTCCTTTTGTACTTCTACCCTTCCTTCATCTGTCCTTCCTTATACCCTCCTTCATTCCTTAGATCCCTTTTTTCCTTCCTTCCATCCTTCTTTGTCTTTCTTTACACATTCCAGCCTTACATCACCTTCCTTTCTCTCCTTCCTTCCAAGCTTCCTTCTTTACACCCTCCTTTCATCCATTCACTCCATATCCCTCCTTCTGTCCTTCATTACACTATTCTTTTAATTCTTCCTTTTTTATTCCATCCCTCTTTATCTTTCAGATCCTTCACTCTTCCCTCAGGAACGGATTTGGAGCAGACCTTCAGGATGAAAGCTTCTGCTTTTACAGTGAGATACAGAAATAATAAATAATAAATTAATTAATGTACTAAATAAGCATCTGATCTAACTCTGACACCAAAACAGAAAATCTTCCGACTGCCTTGTAACCCTACAGGTATAAACTCTCCTGGTCTGAGGTGTGCGCAGTGATCAGTCCAGAAGGTAAGAATCTTTTTCGCTCTGAGTTTTTGTTCGTGGACTGGAGCCTCAGTCAGACAGCAGATGCTCATCTGTCTTTCATTTCCCACAAAACCCCACTCTTTATTCACAGGTCTGGCCTTCCACAGCCGAGAGGACAATACACCAGCCACGAAAAAATGCAAAGCTTTACATTTTTGCAACCGAGCACCAACGGAGAGAAAGCCGCTATTGCTTCACAGGGCCTCTTGTGGAGGGAAAGGCACAAAAAAAGACGACACAATAGCCAAAAAACGAGACAAAGACCAGGCACAGACACAAAAAACAAAACAGGCAGAGCAGCTCAGGGACGTTAGTGCAGCACAGCCAAGCCAAATCATCTATGCAGACACATCTGTCACAAATTTCATCAACGCAGAGAACATTTTAAACATGATTAACTTCATCTATCACTGTGCACGTCACATTCAACAACCATCCTGAGACAGAGAAGGTTACACACACCACCAACACGTCTGTCTAATCTCAAACCTCTCAACACTTTTTCACCCTGTAAGAGCTGGATTTCAACTGACAATCGTTTAGTTTCTAGAATCAAAACGCCGTCTGGAATCAGGAATGCTCGTGTTAGGAATGTGGGACTGAGCGCCAAAACAACTCCAATACAATAGCTTTGACTAAACAATAGATCTGGACCTTCAGGAGCTTTTCTAAAGATGTTCAGCAATATCAGATTAATGTTGTCACGTTTTTCTGTTATTAACTTGCGAGACGATATTACACAAAGAAACATTCTCTCACACTCAGACCGCAGTCCCGTGAAGCGGATCATCAGACAAAACACTGTGCAACTGCATTGAATTCAGTAAAACACATCACCAAGAAGAGGTTCCAGGTTCAGTCTGGTTCCTCTCCAGGGTTCTTCCTCATGTTCTCTCAACACCGTCACCTCCGGCTCGTGCACTCGGGATCGAAACCTACATCCGAATTCGTTCT
Organism: Gogo arcuatus; assembly: GCA_028570945.1. Lineage (NCBI taxonomy): Eukaryota > Metazoa > Chordata > Actinopteri > Siluriformes > Anchariidae > Gogo > Gogo arcuatus. Next base: position 27,706,474 of record JAOTRR010000010.1, on the reverse strand, counting down.
TTCTTGCTCACATACATCACAGTGTGTAAACATATAAAGATCTATATTAAGCCCATGATGGTGGATTTATGGGACACGCTGTAAAGATAAATGAGTTAATGTAAATGTTCTATAGCTGGGAGTCAGTGTGTCACGATTCGATTTTCCCCACAATGTTTTTGAAAAAAAATATTACATGAAGAAAAATTTCATTACAAAAAAAAGCAACATTTATTAAATATTCCTTTTCCTAAATTGAACAAAAGCCTTTTGTTTCATTTTCTTAATAACAAAAATTATTATTTACCCACATTTGTAAACACTGGAGTAAAATATAATAGTCTATTAACTAAAATATTCCTTTTACTAAAAATGAAAAGTTAATAAGTATTCCTTTCCTTAATAAACTTTTATGAACATTTGTTCTGCCTCCATTTGCTTCTCTTTTCTTTATCTTTCAGCAGTCTGTAAAAAGAGAGCTCTGATTTCTTGTTAAATCTGTATTTAACAATTAAAAGTAAAATTTCTTGTACAATCACACAGCAGCTCTTTCACACTTTACATCTGTTTTTTGTGTGTTTTTGTGGCATTAGTGCTGTGTTACTTCCACCTACAGTGAAGTCACATGTATTCCAGCTATTGTACGTTATTGCGCCCTCTGCTGTCTAAAGAACACAATTACAGCGAGGAGAAACTAAGAGATTACACGGCCTGATAATAATCACCATTTTTTATTTCATCGATTCGAATCATCATAAATTTGTATCACAAATTGTCATATGATATATCATTACATGCCTAATTGGGAAAGTTCTACACTGCACTAAGCAAAGGTTCAGCGAGTCAGAACCTGACTTAGAAATAACTTCACAAATCTTTTATAAAGTACAAACTTTAAAATAGAGACGACCAAACTGACAACTTTCCTGTTTGCTTCCCTTCACGTAAAAACTGGCGTTGTAATGATCAATCACGGGCTCATTATACTTCATCAGCACTGCTTCTGAAAACCCCAAACTTTCACAGTCTTCCAGAAGAGTAGGAGGATCTTTAGCTGTCCGTCAAACGCAACGCAGCGGGGCAGTAAACAGTGAGGTGTGAATTTGTGAAAGTGCACGTTTTATTGTTTAACACATCGCACTGTGACTTGTGTTTCTGCTGCTCATGAGGAAAACGAGACACAATCCCACTGTGTACTGAGAAACATGGATTTCTGAAAGTCATTTAAAATTTTACTTTTATGATTTAAAGTTAATTTTAAAAGCATAGAAATTCTCTACTGCACCGACACGAGCGAGACTCAAACCGAGCGACTTTTTAATCACGTTACACGTCACTTCTTTTTCTAACTTTATCCATCTGTTCAAACGCGTCAAATAATGAAACGATGCAGTGTTTGTCTCTGCTGCTGGTTTAATTAAATATTTAGAAGCTGTGTGCTTTAAACCGAGCAACACTGAATGGTTCTGATGGTGATGGTTCCTTTAGTGAAGAATCACAAACAGTTGCTATAATCCACTGGATCTAGACGTTTATATAATATTCCCCGTATATGAGCGAGCCAAAGCTGAAATGAGTAATCCACCATACGCTCACAGAACCCGATGCATAACTACGTATAGGTGTGTGTGTGTGTGTGTGAGACAGAAGTCTGTATGAGCAGTGACAGCTCATCTACAATGTCATGGCTGTTCTGCGGCAGCACTCCTGCAGTGCGAGACGGGCAGCTCTGATAATTTGTCTAGCAGTCTCGGTGCTGACAGTTTCCTCTCTCAGAGTTATGGAGTGTGCAGGAATCCCACTCCTCAATTGGGTTTTTATCAGAGACAGAGACAGAGAGAGAGAGAGAGAGAGAGAGAGAGAGAGAGATATGGGGGCTCTTTCACTCCTTCTTGAGCCTTGGCCGTGACACTGACGCAGTGGCTCTCAGAAGCCCATTTTTCCTGGATTTATTTGTCTTGCGCTTTCGCAAAAAAGAGAGAGATGCGAGCGTCAGGAGAGGGGGCTTCAGCTTCTGGATGGAAAAAAAGAGAAAGAGGAGGGGGTCATTGTAGATACAGACAGATGGAATAGTTTACACTTCTGGCCCAGATTTTGAGTGTCTGACCCGTTATAACCCGTGTTCCGTTCAGTGGGGCACCGCTGTGCAACACACAATTCCCCATGATGTTTTTACTAAAGCTGCTTCAGGGAGGCCCTGTCTCTCTCTCTCTCTGTTGCATGCTGGGAGTTGTTGGGTGAGAGTAGCATGTGGAGCATGAGGGTGACTCAAACTTTTTTCTTTTTTCTGGTTTTCCTACTTTTTTGATGTCACATTAGCGCATAAATTTAAAATTAAAAAGGTTAAAAAAACCAAAACAATAAAACAATAATAAAATAAAGTAAAACTCCCTCTGTCTCTTCGCTTGGAGAGGAAGCCCTGTGGGGGGTGAGATGGCAGCGTGGCTGAGCAGCGGTGCCCAGCTGGTCTCTCTCTCAGTCACGGGAGGCGCTGTGAGGTGAGTCCTGAGGTTACAGTGGGGCAGGTGCTAGTGGCTGTAGGCGAGTTGGTGGGATTTGCAAACATAATGTCAGCGTCACGGATGAAGAAGGCCGTCGTCGTGTTTGTTAAAGAAAAATCCCTGGTTGATCAACTAACTGGACATGGAATCACAGTAAGTGGAGAACACTTTTTATTCTCACTGCAGGCTTCTGTAACCGGCCGAGTTATGATTTCAAATGTCCCACCTTCTGTAGCCAATGAGGACAGAGCGTGAACTTTCTCGATTCTGAAAGTCAGCAAGCAGCATTAAAATGGTGCCACTAAACTGTAAACACCTGGAGCTCAAACACGTCACGTCGTTCAGGCAGCGCGTGCTGATGTTTCTGAAGGAGCCCTCGTTAGAGATCTCCTCCAGAGTCACACATGAAGGTAAATCCTACATGCTGTATGCAAGCACCGGGAACATGAAAGGCTTTGAACATAGAGATATCAGGCATAAAAGGTCCATCTGCCCACACGAAGCACAGGCTAGTGAGGAAGCAGGGCCGAGGGGTGTGAGGGTGAACACTGGGCAGACCGGGGTCAGTACAGGGGACATGACTACTGCTCAACCTGCTGCTGAGGAGGAACAGGCAGGAGAAAGCAGTGATCCTGAACTTGTGCATGAAACAGACTGTGCTGAGCTCCAGGCTTCACAGCTGGGGGAGAGTGTCGCTGAGGACACACAGAGTGGTGATGTGGTGGAGGTGCTATACTAAAGAGAGTAACGGTGTAGCAGTACAGAAACAGGATATAAGTACAGGAAGTGCTGCTATAAAGGCAGGGAATGCTGCTGTAATGAAGAGCGCTGGTACTATGATGAACAATGGTAGTCTGATAATGAGGGAGGCTGGTGTGGCTACAGAAAACACATATGACTCAGGAGAACGCTGCGGTGGTTGAGGTAAAATGGCAGGGGAAAATACTGAAAGTGCCATGGAGAAAGCTGGTGTGACCATTAGACCTTTCGTGGAAATCACTGATGTGGTTTTTGTCAGACAATGGAAATGTTAGAGGTATTACTGATGGGGTAAAGATCATGGTGCTGTGGGGGCAGGGAGCAGCACTGGCAGTGCTGCAGTGAAGAAAGAGGACTGACTGCTGCTCCTTTAATGTACTCATTAGATGAGATCAACAACTTCCCAGACATGATGCCACCTTGGAGGAACTGAGCCAACAAGAGAGATATCACTTATGAAAAATGGCAACAGAGCTACAGAAAGAAAAAAGAGAAAAGACCTTTTAAAAACAAAATAAAAAATGGATAAGTCACATCACATGGGTCTCTCGTGTCTCTGCACAGCTGTCCTCATCTGCTCTCCTTCCCTCTTCTTATTCCTTCTTATGGAGAAGCTGAGAGAAGGAACTTTTAATATTAATGGGGCAGGAATAAGAATAAACGAGCTGTAGTCAGAATTTATTAAACACAAAAACACTGATGCAGTTTTTTTTTTTTTTTTTAACAAGAAACAAATAGCGACAAAGAAAATGAGACAGAATGGGTGATGTGGTGGGAAGACCACCTCTTTCTTAGTCATGGGACTAATTTTAGTGCTGAAGCAGCAATTTTACTTTCAAAAAAGTTCAAAACAACCATCACACAGGGCACTGAATTAGAGTAGGGTTGAGTTTTAATGGTACAAGCAGAAATCAGAGGAACGGGCTTTTTATCTATAAATGTTTATGCCTCAGATGTAGGCAGTAAGCAAGTAAAAATGTTTTATAAATGAAGGAATGCAGTGACAACATGGCAGTAAGC
>JAOTRR010000010.1:27513865-27524367 GCA_028570945.1 Gogo arcuatus | reverse complement strand
AACATGTATGGAAGGAGTCTCCAGTGTCAGCGCTTTGTAACAGTCAGAGGTGAAGATGTAAGTTGAAGTTCTCTGAGATCTTCAGGACAGAGGAGTTCACACTTTTTCCTCTTTACAGTTTCTCAGTAACATGATGGAACAAACTGCGGTTATTGTTTTGTGTTATTAACTTGGAGAGAGAATACAGAGAGACTGGTGAGAGAACGACTGTTTATGGCTGCTGTAACATCAGGGACAACAGGAACTAACTTCTTGTAACTATAAATGGATAAAAAAAAGCATGATGTCATTCTTTAATAAATACAAAATTGTAATTGTTGGTAAATTGCTGTGGTGTAAGAGGAACAAAACACTTAGGGACATGCTGTTTTAAGAAAATAATCAACTACAGGGTGATAACAGTGACTCTGCTTCATCACACCATAAGTTTTGGCACTGGGCTGCTTTTCTCAGACCTGGCAACCTTGAGTTTATGCAATCTGATCTCAGAGTCTGAGTAAATCTGGTTAAACTAAAAGATCCCAGGCTCTGGAGGACGTTATTGGGAAGAAAAGAGCAGCAGGTGGTGCTGACATTCCTGCCTCAGTCACATGGGTGTGAGACTGAGCTCATTAGAGGAGCTGCAGGTCACATGACGTCCCCGAGTGCTGAAGATCCCATCATGTGCAGGTCATCCTTCTTCCTAACCACAGCGAGAGAACACGCGAGATTTAAACTCAAGGGTTCCTCCTTTTTTCCCCCTCCAAGATTAGCTAAATGTTAAACTCCTGACAGGTTCTAGATCTGAAGAGGAAAATAATAAGCAGTAATCTGAACGTCATACTACAGACTTGCACAATTACTACAGAAAAGATTCTGTTTGTCCCTCTGGTGGAACCATTAAAGGTTCCAGGTAGAACCCTACAACAGAGGGTTTTTCTATAACAAAAGGTTTTATACTGAACCCTTGTAGGAAGTTAAGAACCCTGAATTATCCAATGCACCCTTAAAGAACCAAGGGGGAGTGTTCTTCAAGGGTTCTACAGGAATGTGTGGATTTGAGAAAGTCGTCCTCTTGGGGAGAACCCTGCTGCTCTGAGCTACATGTGGAGGAACATTATGGACTGTTTCAATTAGTTAGAGGAACTTTTTAAAGGTTCTTTTGTATCTGAAAGAGTTCCAAAAATAACTTTAAGAGCCTAATACAATTAACCAATAGAACCCTTAAAGAACCTTGAGTACCAGACGTATGGGAAGCTAAATGTTAAACTCCTGACAGGTTCTAGATATTAAGAAGAAAATAACGAGCAGTAATTTGGAGTTTGTACTGCACACTTACCCAGTTAACTAACACGCACACAGAACAAACGGTTCTTCATGGGTTCTTTAAAGGTTTGTTGATGAGGCTTTCTTGGCTTCCAAAGAAAAAGGTTCTACATGGAAACTTTTCTGATAGGGTTCCACATAGAACCTTTAAGGATTTCTCCAGAGACACTACTGGAGAACCATTAAGGGTTCTAGATTTTTATTTTTTATTTTTTTTAAAGAGTGTACACGTCTGGTGCATTTCATGTGAGGCCAGCTGACTGTGAGAACAAAATAATGAGGCAAGACGTTCTGTTTCTCCACACACCCACAGTTTCCCTGTCTGATGAGTTAGTAGAACCCTTTTAGGAAGCTAAGAACCCCTAATTATCAAATAAACCCTTGAAGAACCCCTCTCACTAAGAGTGTACCAAGTAGTAAGAATTTAAAGGTTGATTTGACAGGTTCTAGATATGGAGAGAAAAATAATGAGCAATAATTTACTCAGTTACTACATGCACTCTTAGGAAAACAAACAAAAAAAAGATTCCTTAAGGTTTCTGTGTGGGTTCTAAAGGTTTATTGAATAATTAAGGGTTCTTAGCCTCTAAAGAAAAAAGTGGTCTACTTGAAACCCTTTTTGATGCTGGAAAAAAAAACCCTTTGTTGTAGGGCTCTACATAGAACCTTAGAAACCTTTTTCCTCTAACAGAAAGAAAGGGTTCCAAGGAGACCAAAGCTAAGACCGCTAATTACCCAATGAACCCTTAAAGAACCGTGGACCTGTGTTTTTTATTTATTATTTTTTTTAATTTAAATATACCAAGAAACTGAAATGTTAAACTCCAGACAGGTTCTAGATATTAAGAAGAAAATAATGAGCAAATATTTGGAGATTGTACTGCACCCAGTTAATACACACACTCTTAGAACAAAGGTTCTAATGGGAACCGTGCTATATTACAGAGCAAAGCCTTGTGATTACTAAACACAGGTCATGGAGATCATTTATAGCTAAGAAACCACTATCACTGGATAATTAAGGGTTCTGTGTGGAACTCTGACAGGTTCTAGATATGACGAGGAAAATCTGCACACTTAGTTAATACATACACTTGAAGTTTTTTTTTTTTTTGGATAATTGAGTGTTCTACTTGGAAGTTTTTCTGATACAGGAAACGTTTTGTTGTAGGATTCTGCATAGAACTACATAGTCTTCGTGAGTGTTTACAGTTTTATTTTAATATTACAGCTAAAAGTCTAAACACTCTTCATTCTGTGCTCCCGTGGCGTTGGTGCATAAGTATTGTGTGGACGTGTTGAAGTCTTGTTTCTGTCGTGTGAATGTAGTGAAGTCGTGCTGAAGTGACACCAGCATGTCAGTGATACGCTGCTGCTAATGAACTCGGGTGTGGATTTTGGAGAATGGCGTCTGAAATAAGAGCCTTGTGCTGGAAGCTGTGTGTCAAACTGCAGGCCTGGGATACGTGTGTGGCTTTAAACACCGCAGTAACTGAACCACTGACTGAGTGGAGATGAGAGTAATTACAGCACACAGATCTCACTGCACCAGGGTTCTGATGGGTTGCGAGCTCACCGTGCTTGGCCCCCTCGATTTACATTTATATTAAAACACACACTTTACTATAAAATACACCACAGAACTGTTGAGTCCTGGACTCTGATTGGTCAGAAGGTGTTGATTAATTCTCTATAACAGCAGCTCTGACAGTAGTGCAGCTGCACATCACAGCTTTATTTATATTAATGCTCTCGTTCTGTTACGTTATCGTTTCTATAGTAACAGCTCATTCACAGTATGGTGGACTCTCCGTATAACCTAATACTAATAATAATTTAATAAAGATAAACGTGTAGTTATTGATATGATGAAATTTCCTGTAAGGAAACGTATGTAACATTTATGGAAGGAGTCTCCAGTGTCAGAGCTTTGTAACAGTCTCAATAACATGACAAGCTACTTATTTTTCTTTAAGAGAGAGTAAATAGAGAGGCTGGTGAGGGAAAGACTGTTTATAGCTGCTGTAATGTAAATGAGAACATAAACGTGTTTCCTGGACAACATTAAATGTAACTATTAATGGATAAAAAATTGGTGTAGTTGTTGGCAAATTGCTGAATGATGATTAAAAAGGAATAAGGCACTTCAGGGTGTGCTGTCATTGGAACCCTTTGAGTAGTAGCCTGAGAGTTCATCACACCACCCTGCTGTTGATTAGTTTCCTATAACAACATGTCCCCTGGTGGGTTTATTTTTGATCATGGGAAAGGTGAGCAGTCACGAGTGGAAAATTAGAATTGTGTGTAAAGCGCATTTATAAACAAGCATCAGAGTGCCAATACTTTTGCAGTCAACGTGAACACCTCCCTTGTGAATTGAGGCAATCGTTGCTAGCATTTAACCTTTAACTGTTAAAGGATTGTGCTTTTTACTTGTCGATGTACAGTATATAAAGTATTGGCACCCCTCATGCAGTGAGCTGCTTCTCGTCTAATGATAGTGACGCTCAGTAGAAGAGGAGGAATGTTCCAGAGGAGTGTTTGTCAGTTTCTGCAGTTGTATCCTCACTGATCTACTGTGTGTGTGTGTGTGTGTCATTGTGCAGATCATCTGTGGGGTAAATTTAGACCTGGAGAACCGAAAGAGCCTGCTGTGCCACTGCTGTGCGTTGTCATGGTGATTCTTGACCTTTAGTGGCAGCTTGTCCTTTTTTCCTCTCAGCCACATAATTGACTTATATAAACAAGTCGTGTTATTGATGAGGAGAGAAGAGACGACGCTTTTAAGTCGGAGTGAGAGTGAACAGAGAGCAGGACTTTTATCCGGCTCTGAAAAGGACCAAGTGCTCGTCTTTATTCAGCTCGAGGAGGAGTAATGTGATGTGTAGTGCTACTGAGGAAAAAATAAGACCGGGGTAAATCTATATTCATGTGAATAAAGGACTGTGATGTGCAGCCACAGCTAACGATAGACAGACTTAAACAGAAAGATTATTTATTAATTACAGCTCAGTTGAATTATTCATTCTTTTGTTCCACTCAACACTTTAATGCCCTCACAAAGGAAATTTCATATTATGCATTTTAGCTCTTTTCAGGCAAGAATAATTTTTTAAATATTTATATAATGAAATAAAATAAATGAATTTTATTATTAAATATTTACAGTATATAATTATGAAAAGCATTGTTTCATACATCAGTGTATGTGAACAGTGTAAACCCTGAGAAATGATTTGAAATAAGATTTTATTTATGTACTGTAGCTTTAAATCTTTAATTTTGTTTGAATTCTATTTCATTTGCTGTGATATTTTGTGCATAAACATACAGAACACTGATACAGTTTTCTTTTAAAATTGATTTCAAGAACAAGTTCTAAAATCGTGTGTGTGTGTGTTGTATAAAACATACATGGAGGTACATAAGAGAGAACAACTTGGAGAGAGACAAATGGACAAAGACAGAAACAGGAGGTGCACAAACTTTTGCACCAAATTGTTTAATTCTTGGCTTTGAGGTGGGATTAGACTGAACACGGCGTGTGCTGTAGTTATTCTGGGCACCGATCAAAACTGGTTCAGATAAATATAATTAATGTATGTGGGAAATGCACCAGAGACAAAGGGGCTAGTTTTCTCCATCTTATCTGTGCACACACACACAGCCATGAGAAGCCCAGAAACACATCAGCACGCAACATCTGAAAGTTATTAAAGTGTGTTAACGTCAGTGCAAAAAAAGGGAAAAACATTAAATATCCAGAGCTTTAGTGTCTACTTTTTATCAGTAAATATAAATAAAGAGTGATGTAATCAGTGGTGTTGATTCATCTCCATATGGTGCGTCGTACTAATGATTAAATTCCGCAGTTTGGAGCTGATCTGCACTGAGCTCCTACAGGGTCACCATGAGATTTTTCTTTTGTAAAATAACTTAACGTTACCTTCCAGTCACCTCTGCATTAATTTGAATGGTCCCTCAAAGTAATTATTATTTATATGTAATTTTACATTTCCTCACCACATTCCAGTTATTATTCAGGCTCAGTAAATCAGTGATTAAAACAAACTTCTGATTAAACCCTTGGTCTGGAATTCGTCCTGATACGTTATCGTTACTATAGCAACAGCTGATTCACAGGGGCGTGTACGGTACACGCTCCACATAAACAGATTAAAAACTGTGCAGTTGTGGATAAGGTTGAAGGGGTCACGTAGAACCTCTCTTGTTAGCTGAGGAACCTTTAGTTATTCAAGTGGAACCCATTTAGGAGCCTAAGATCCCTTAGCCCCTGGTGTAGTAACACACACACACTGAGGTGGACTCGTGACTCGGTAGTTTGATAAAGCTTTAATTTTATAACTGTTTCCCTGCTGCAGTTTAGAAAGTTTTTTCTCCTAAACACAGAACCACAGTGATGTCTATGGGGGAGAAAGGAACATGTAGGATTAAAAAAATAAAACAAACAAAAAGCCATAGTTCTGGTTCGCTTTACAGCAAATAAGAGGAGCTACAAAAAAAAAAAAAAACAAAACAAAAGTCCAGCTCAAGAATAAATTAAGCTTCAGTAAGCATTTTAACAATCTAAGCAATTCATAAATATACTGTACAGTTTTTTTTTTTTTTTAATAAAAGCAGGTCTTCAGCATTGAGCGTGTAAAATAAGTAAAGGTGGATCACAACTGGACTTTTCTAGAACTTTCAAGTGAGGCTGGTGGCGTTACAGCACATCGAACACAAACATCATCTCCCACACGGCCCGATATTCACACCATGAGGGGGTGGGGGAGGGGTCTGAAATTCTGGAAATATCTCATTAGTGCTGCATTGAGGGATGAGGATGTGCGTGCGCGCACACACGGTGACATGTCAAGTTTAAGGAGGGGAAAAAAGGTGACCCCAATTTGGTGTTTGCAGTGTGGATCACACCACCAGCCTTTTACACACACACCAATTCAGTCAAACACACAGTACCGTTGTGCAGACGTACACTTAAAAAAAAAAAAAGTCACAACGTCCAGTTCCCCACCTTGAGCTACATTACAACAGTACACTCTCAGTATTGGGGGGGGGAGGTCAAACAAACACACTCCTCTCAAACACTCTTGCTCACGTACAGTGCGTCATTCTCGCTCAGGAAGAGGACATAAAGATCTGAAAATTGAAAAATTCACGTTGTAATATTTCTAAGCACTAGAGCAGCGATTTCAGAGCTACAGGCAGAACTAACACCTATTTACATGCCACGCAGTGGTACACTGTTATTCCACACTGCTGAACTACACTAGATTGCTCATGAAGATACTCTGAAATGTTTGATAAAATCAGAAAAGTTTAATAGAGGTGTGTGTGCGCGCGCATATGAGTAATATTTATACACACATGCATGTGTTTCACGGGACTTTAAGACTTATTGCTGACTGATGTGTTTAGAAATCCCTCTTTACTGTTGAGGGGTAGAAAGGAAATGTACAGTGATGGTGAACGTAGGAAGAAAAAAAAAGCAGATGAATTTGGCGTTGGAATGAAGAGTCAGGTTTTACGCAAAACACCGAATAGGACATTAACTTCCTGTTAATTGAGTGAATGAAGAAAAAAACCTCAGTGAACCATGTCCCATATAATACTGTCAGCATCAGTACAGGGGCGTGGTCAGGGGGCGCGCACACAGCCATGGATGGAAAAAAAAAAAAAGGTTTCCTCTAAAAACCCTGAGCATCACGCTGATGTACAGACCTGCCAACGATGAACAGAATTTATACATAGAATTTTACGTTAAGTTCTCCGTTTCTGGAGCATGTTACGGTTATGATGCTCGTCACACGTTTCCTGCTTTTATCGTTTTATTTTCAGAAATGTTTTTCCTGGTCAGGGTCATGACGGTTTAAATGTCTGAATTGTATATATTTTGAAAACGAGAACCAACTAAGTTCATCAGAAAAATATCACAGGATCTGGTGCAGGAGCCCTTTTAATCACACTCTCATTACTACCCACTGTTACAATTATTTATAAAGTGTTAGATTTGACACTTCGTTGTAGATCAATTCAATTACAACCTTCCTGCTGAAAAATTGCAACTTTTGACTGTTTTATCAGCTGAAAATTTTTCCTTACTAAGTTTGATGTTAGCCACACACACACACACACACACACACACGTGTAATGTTCACTCCGCTGAAGACACTGATATTTTATTTCACGTTAATGAACTCCAAACGTTCTCTATGACAAAGCAAGAGTGTCGCATCAGCACAGCTTTCATCAAGCAGGAAAGTCGAGAGATTACTAATGAGAGGTGTGAGGAAGGGGGCGGGGCTTCTAGCAAGTCAGCGAATATCAGCGAGATGGAAACACCTACGTAACCATCAATCATTCCGGAGTCATATTAAGCGAAATCAGATTTTTGAGGGACAACATGTAGCAGTGTACTCTGAGGTTAAAAAGTGCATGTAGGTTGGCAGGTTTGAGTTTACGACACAGGAAGTGTTTTTTTTTTAATGAATTTTTGATTTCTTGCAAAAGATCAGTCTTCACGTCATAATTTACACTGAAATGCATCACGGGGGGGGAAACCCAGCTGTACACGCTCACTGAAATGCAACAAGATTCAATTTCTAAAATATCAGGTGTGCTGGGGGGGAGGGGGGGAAAAAAAAAAAAAAAAGCACTTCCGTGAGGTAAACAGCAGATGTCTCAGGGGAATACTGACTGCCTGAAAAAATAATTAAAAACAAAAAGAAAGAGGAACAGGAATGTGCGTCTTGTCATGAACGTGTCACAGAAACAGACCACATTAATGACTATACAGGTGTGGTCAGGGGGCGGAGCTAAACCTTCTACCTTTCAGTCAGGTCATTCATCCCGAACACACCTGATCCGACCGATCCGAGCTGCCGAGAGCCCTTCATGAGTCGTATCCAGTGTGTTTGGGACAGGAAAAGCTCCGCCTGACTATCATCATCATGCTAAAATAAAAGGTTATGTTTAATGTGTAGCTGTCTGTTACGGTTCGTCTCCACCCAGGGGTCACACTCAACGGGTTGGGCAGCAAATTCAAAAAAAAGTAAATCTATAGAAATCCTTGTGGTGTTCCTTCTAATGGAACATTTATGGCACTAGGATTTGGATTTTGTAAATCTGAATCATGTTCCATTAAAAAAGAAGAAATAATTCTGGAGTGAAATTAAATCAGAGTGAAATTGTATTTCATAAATTGAATTTTTTTAACCTCTAATCAGTTTCATATTTGAAGCCTTTTTTAAAAACATTGTTTTTTCATTTTAAATATAAACTGAAATTTTTAACCTGAACTTTATTTCAATATCAGAAACTGATTTCTTTTTTAAATATTGGAAATCTGATATTTTTGTTTTGAACCGATTTATTTTCCTGAAATAATTTTTTTTAAACTTGAGTTTAAAAAAATAATCTGAAGCTGTTCTTTTATTTAAAACCATTTTTTAAATATCTGGAAGTGATTTTTTTTTAATTTAAACCTAAATTTTTGTAAAATAGCTGCAGCTGATTTTATTTAATATTTTTAGATATCTGAGGGGTGTGTGTGTCTCAAAGCCAGATTGTAAAGAGGTTACATTTACACCAATTCAGTTCACATTAAACGGCGCTTGTTTTTCTTTCAAATATGCAACAAATCTCATGATTCTGATTTCACTCCATGTTTTAAGGCTTTATCACTGAATTCAGTTCATCAGATTCAGGTTAATACAGTGCTGTGTTCAGTCATTAACCTTTCAGCCAATCAGCAGTCAGGAAATGATGCAAATGCAATGTGTTGAATTTGAAATCTGAACTCAGCTTTAAAGCTTGAGATCAAAGGAAAGCATAAAAAAAAAATCCTAAAGGCACAAATAAATATTTATGTCTCAACTCTACAAGTCATGGAAATGTTTCACTGTGTGCTGACTGGAGGTTTTGAACCGTAACTGAAATCTCACACTAATACTGATTGAGCTCATGTCACACTGTGGGTCGAAATTTTTTTGTTAGCAAATGAAATTTTATACGTTAAGTCTTCCAACATTTAAAGGCAACAGAGACGTCTGTGGAGAGAGAGAGAAAGAAACAAACAAACAAAAAAAAAACACTACATGAAATGCAAAAATCCAGCACTTGAATTTCCTCATGTGATTATCTGCTAAAGCAGTGCTTCACACCGATAACGTGTTCTTTCAGGTACTCAGACACTGAAACCTGTACACTACTGTGTATTAATCAATCAGGGATTTTCTTTGATCATAATCATGAAACACGTCTAGATAACGTTCGTTTCATCATAATGTGACAAGGTGTACGTCACGTAGTATCGGAGATGTATTTAACAATAATCAGAGTGCTAACAGTATCAATTCATCCCTACTTTAAGTCACCTTAAATGATATACTAGTGCATGCAGTGCTGTTCAGAACCACAGGACATAAATATAAATAAAACTTTTTTTGTTTTTTGTTTTTTTTTTTTAAAACGAAAATCCACTGAACAATATTAAGACGTGCCCTCTTCCTCCTCTTCTACGTCATTCATTATTGGCTCATTTTGGGACTCAAAGCCTCAGATCACGAGGCCTGCAAAAGCACCAAAAACAAATACTCGACTACACACCTGGCAACACACACCACAGGTTCTTAAAAATGTGGGGGAAAAATTCACTTCTTAAAACTCACACAGGTAAATCTGAAATGATTATGAGCAGTTATTTCTGCGTGTTCTGTCCCCACCCACTTCTCCTCTTCCTGTTTTGTCCCATGTGTCCGCTGCTTCAAGGTGCTATTGTTTCCTCTATTTTATTTTTTTTATACGTCCAGTATTTCCTCGGCTGTGCCGCCGCAGCGTAGCCGGTAGCGCCCCGTCCTCCAGCTGATGGTGGGATCCCATAGAGCCGAGAGGAAAATCTGGATGGTCATGGACTCCCGGATGAACCAGGCCACGGCGTAGTCCAGCTTGGAGAAGGACAGAGGACCACCCTGAGGAACAAGAAACAGCAAGCGTGACGCAGACAGGTCGGCGATTTACACCTTTACGCTTCGTAACATTCTGAATGTGTTCGATATTTTCAGTTAAAGTAGAATCTACGAATGTCTGAAGATTCAAATTCATTCAGTCAGCATCACTAACATTAACTAGTCAAGTCAAGTTTATTTATATAGCGCTTTTAACAACAGAATTGTCGCAAA
>JAOTRR010000010.1:27400929-27415583 GCA_028570945.1 Gogo arcuatus | reverse complement strand
AGTACATGTGACAAAAATAAAGGCTTCGGCCTTGGTTCTTCTTCTTCTTCTTCTTAGGTTTGCCTTGACAAAAGAATTTGTTCGGAATCATGGATCAGTTGCGCAGCTTCATACATCGCTTTTGAGCTTTCGACTTGCCTTGGAAGCAGGAAGTCAGAGCTCGGAATGACATTTCATCATGAGCTACGATGTGGGGGGAAAACAAGCTAGCCGGCTAACTGTGATGAGTGATGTATATTTTCCTCTTCAAGACAGTTAGGCAGACAAACAGATCTCACGTTCCTGAGTAGGAATTCCGAGTTGAGGGGGTGTTTTCTTTGGTTTTTCCTCGTTGGGGGTCAGAACTGATGAGTTATAACTTGTAGTTGAATGTGGCAACACTTTTTTTTAATCATTTTTTTGGTTTGTATTTTTCCTTTGGTACCAGCAAACAGGTGGTGATGAACAGTGTATTTTGGATGCACTGTGCAGGAATACCTGCAAACAAGGATCCGTTCTCATATAAGATTCCAAACTTGTTTATAATGGTGTTCGTAAGCTATTTAAATTGTGTGATATTTATTTAAAGTGATATTTATTAAACTTACTAGTTTTGGCTACGTGAATCTAAAATAATTTTTTGTTTGTTTTTAACTTGGATTTTAAGTGGAATTATTGAAAGAAAAGTGAATAGATAGACATGGGGGCGGAGCTAGAAGCAGAGCTAGGAGTGCAGATCACTGATTGGGCAAACACAATAACAGAACCGCTCCGAAAACATGTCTGAGTGGAGCAGCTTTTCTTTCTTATTTTTCTTAATAATTTCAATCCATTTTAAAATGTTATTTTTCAGGTTCATTTTTATTCATTTACCAAGAGACAAGTTTTCTTGTTGCTGATATTTACCTCAAGTTTACGTTTCTTACCCACGTAAAATCATTGTCATATTCAGATGAGTCCTAAATGGTGTACTCGTCACTATACGTGCTCACCACACAGGGTGTAACATAATGTAGGTGTAAACTGTATCTAGTACACTACAATTCCTCAGTTTTTAAAAATGATGCAATTTCTTGTCTTTGTTATATTTTACTATTTTTTCTGTAGATGGTAATCTAAAAGTATTGGCTTTGTTTGGGTCGTAAATCATAACTATGCTACAGCCACCGTCACACCCATGTTGCAGAAAATAAGCTACATGTCTCTTCGGTTAGATGTTTCCTCAAAAAGAGGTTCAGTTTTGAGTCTGGTACCTCAGAAGATTTTTTTCATCGTGTCATCTCAGGAGTATTTTCCTCGCCGCTGTCTCCACTGGCTTGTACATTAGGGATATAAATCTACATCCTAACAAAGATTTCTGTAAAGCAGCTTTGTGACGTTAATGCCTATTGTTAAAAGTGCTGTGTAAATAAAATACAAAAAATGAACAAACTGTATCCTCTGTCCTTCCGTCATACTCCTCTCTTTTTTTGTTGTTCTACCTCTGATTGACATGGACACTGAGAGCTGGAGCTTTGAAGTCTTTTCCGTCATTAGCCCTTAACCCCGCGCCCCCTTTCCCCTTCATTTCCTCTTTATCTTCTCTCCATTGCTTGCGTGTGTTCCTTTCTCTCTGCCTTGATAAACGTCGTTCCCTCTCGTTCGCACGCTCTTCCCAGCCACAAATTGAGACTTCTTTTACGCCTGCAGAATCATCTATGCTTGTTTTGAGATCAGTCACACTGAGTGGAATTTGGAAGGTTTAGGTGGTTCTCCCATTGTGGTGGAGCAGATTACAGTTTCAGTTACTGAATTTATACAAATTGAAAAATTTCACGTTGTCCCCATTGTCTGTGGCTGCGATTGAGATAAAATGTTCCAGATCTGATTTCACTCTGGACTTGCTTGCTAACTTAATCACCACACCAACAAGCTAGCTGTGTTTACACACAAAAAATTTGTACATTTAATTAAAGGGAGGATTATCACATACATCCACATAGATCTTTACAAGTTCAGTTCGAGGAAGTGATTTTGATTGCTTACATTCCTGTCTCTCTGCGTTCGCTCATCTCAATTCAGATCACGCTACAGACAACAAACTGGACAACGTTTTTAAAGACGAAACATGATTGGCCCTTCCTTTTGTCCTTGAAAAGTACTTACTTTTGACCTTGTTGAATCTGTGATGCAGTGACTGCAATTTCGTTCCTGCTGTTTATCACGCAACATGTACGAGCAGGTAGCTCAGATTTTTACTCTTTCCTTGTTACTGAGGGTGCTGTAATGATGTTCCAGATTGTTCTGGCTCACTTTAATCCATGATCGGATCCAGCATCAACCCCTGCAGACTCTCATTACGACAGAGCCGTGTTTGATTACCAACCAAACCCAGGAAGGAATTTTTGGAGGAATTGTATCAGTTCTATCTGAAGAAATTTGTTTTTAAAATCTGTAGAGCTGAGGGACCTGAACCCTCGTCTCCCTCTCACGCTCTCAACCCATGTCGTTAACCCTTTAACCCTGTGCCCTCATCTGTTTTTTTTTTTACCCAACTTTCTCCCAATTTAGTTCTTGCCAGTTTCCACCCTATTATCTGACAGGGTGAAGACTGACAGGTGCTTCCTCCGGAGCATGCCACGCTCTGACGTCTTTCCCTTCACATGGAGCCGGACTGTACCATTCTCCTTGCAGAAAGAATTTCAACTAGGGATACTATGGAGCTCTGCAAGAGAAGAACAAAAAGAAAAAAATATATATATATATATATATATATACACACACTAATTCATGGCCATGTTGTACTCGTTCCCTTGTTTTAGTTAAATCGTGGCCACACAGGCTCCGTACTGTCTGTACTGTCCGTACCATCAGATGCAGATGGTTTCAGTGGCCTCAATGAGAGTGCTGCATTAATAAAGAGCAGGCTACTCTATTCAGAACAAATTAGTAAAACATGGCCACGAAATATGCATTTTTTTTTTCTTTTCATGTCATGAGCGTGGCTCCAAAGGATGCAGTGATGCAACTTTTTTTTTTTTTTTTTTGCTTAACTAAAATGAGTAATGAGTAAATGAGCACTGTATCAGACCGATACCCTCGATACCAGTGTAAGACCAATGCATCCCTAATTTCAAGTCATAAATTTCTGAATCCAATTTCTTCATAACTTTATTATCCTGTTAGCCCAAGGACTCGATGTGTCATAAGATTAAAAAATGTATTAATTCCTCTTTAGTAACGTATTGCGTTCATGACCATCCTGAACATTTCCCTGGAATCATACACCCACATAACCATTACTCTTTCTGGTCAATTGAGAACATGTGAAAGAGGTGTGTGGTATTTGACATTGCGTAAAAAATTATTTTCCCTCCTGGTATGTGGTGGATCGGCTCTTATTGGCCGCAGGTGCAGGTATGGGCGGGGCTGGGCTCGGCATGTTTCTCAGGCCCGAACTTGGCCCAAGGTTGTCGAGAAGTCGAGGATGAGTCACAGTTCACAGAGGACGTTCCTCCGCATGCTTACTGAATGTGTGTCACTTCAGAACAGAAAGCGAGGCGAGGAGCGGCGGCATGAACGGCAAGTGTGAAATACGCTGGTATGTGGTAGCGCTCCCATGACAGTGCGCTGGGAAACAGGATGGGACGATTGTCACGGTTAATCAGGCGTGAACGAACAAGTGAACCTGTGCTTTCTCTCGCCCACGTTCTCTCTCTCTAATGCACTTTCTCTACCGTCAGTCTCAAGACATCTCCATACCTAAAACCCATCCAAAATTGTAAAATAATTTTAAAAAATTCCTTGTAAAAGCTTTGAAGCAACTTATTGATTGATGATTGATTAACATGCGATCTTCTTTATTTTGGAGTAAAGTTTAAACTTCTTTAATTGACATTTAACTTTGGTTAACGGTTTCCTACATTACCCACAATCCCATGCCACTGCCTGTACATAGCGGTGCAGTGAGATTTACCCCTTGCTTCATCTCTACCTAAAGTGAGTGAGTGCAGCGGTGCTTTAGTCTTTTAGTCTGTCCAGCCCTCTCAACTCCTCATCTTTACGCTCTGCTTAAACAGATCAACTTCCAAAGCTTCAACTTTCACGCTAATAGGTCACGTAGATTGCCAGCTAGCTGAGCCGAGCCTCCGCCGTTGTGTAGCTGCATTGCATTCTGGGACTCTGAATGAAATATTTGCTCAGTCCCCACTACTTCTGCGCTGGGTTTCTCCTTCATAGGACTCTGAACATTGCTGAATAAGAAGACAATTTGTTTTTATTAGCTAACAGCGAAAATGGCTCTTATACTTTTGATCGTTTTGTTCAATTTTTCTCTAGGAATCGGAGCAGAAGACAAGCGCTAACTTCTCACAGGAATAATGAAAATACAGCACCAAGTAACAAATTAGCACTGGAATCACTAAACACATCACAAATATTTCAGTAGAAACACATTTAATGTGTTTCATGGTGGAGTTTTGCTTCAGAGGCACAAACTGGAGAACCCCAAGTTCTAGATTAGTGACCTCTTGTCCTGATTTTCTTCTTCTACATATCCGTTGTAGGGAAAACAACGGATTCCTGGAGTCCATCATCATGGCAGAGCCCAGTAAGTGTGAGTCGTGTGATTGACTGACTCCTGAGAGCAGTTCAGAAAGGGATCTGTGTGACATCATGGTTGTGGGCGGGGCTACAGAACGCAAGCATGAAGCCTGTCCTTGAGATATAAACCTCCGGCTTTTGCACGATGTGAGACGATTTTGATTTGATATGTATTTGACGATACCATTGAATCTGCTACGATACGATACAATACAATATATTTCGATTAGTTTTTGTAGCATTTTATCGATACATGACCAACTTTTTACAATAAATACTTGTACAAAGTCTCTTGTGCTTATGATGGTGGAGTTCTTGTGGTTCTGTGACAAAATGTGTTCTGAATCTGCAGGAGATCTAGCCTAAAGTAAAAATATCAGGGTTACGGATGAATAGGCTTGGTAGAGTCGTCAGTTATTTACACATCAGTTTAAAAATACGAATAATTTTTTACGCATCATATTTTGATGATTTATAATTGTTGCATAGATTCATTTCATTTGATTCTTTTTAAATCTACGCATCGATCTAAATCATTGGATCGTTACGTTACACACCTAATCTGTCCTAAACTGTACACTGAGAGGAGTTTAGTGTATGTCATGACTACGTGTAATGCGTAAAGTGATTGTTGATCAAATTTTATTGCACAGGGTGATGTTTATCACCTCACCAGCCAATCAGAAACAAACAGGAAATACTAATAAATGATGCAACTGTTTGTTTGTAAGTAGTCTGTAAAATCGAACGTAACCACCATTTTTTTGTTTAAACAAGGTTACTCGTTTAAAACGTGGCACACGCTGTTGTGAGACTCCTCGTTGTTTCTTGTGCCTCGACTCGGAGCTTTTTTTTTTTTTTTTTGACAGTTTGTGATCAGCCGACTGTCTCCAATGCACTACCAAAGATAAGGACTGGAGACTCGCTCGCTCTCTCGCACTGTGAAAAATAACACGCATGCTATTAGCACTGACAGCCTGCTAATGAAAACCACCTTAAAGCAACGTGGCCGAGGAGGCAGGAGGTCAACCCCGAGCACTTTACTGCAAACAAACGAGTGTTCCGGAGTCTGGTTACACATAGCCTTGTAACTTTCAGTCAAGTGTTCTGTGGTTAATGTTGCAACTTCGTTTTTCTGGTCAACATAAACATTTTTATGTCGTGAAGCTTTATTTCTTTTTTGGATCTGAAAGCAGCAGCTATAAAAGGAGAATTTGGGAATTTTTTTCTGGATATAGCAAAAATATCAGTGTTTGATAGTGTTGTAGTCAAGGCCACCTAACCCAAGACCAAGTCATGACCAAGACCAGAGTGTATCAAGAGACGAGACCAAGACAAACGCCAGACCAGTGCGTGAGGAGGGGGAAGGAGGGGAGGGAGGAGTGAGAGCTGTTAACAGTAACTACAATTTCAAATTAGCACTGAGTCACAGGAAGTTCTACATCCAATCACAGTAATGATGTTAACAAATAAATCCGACAATGTACAGACAATTTACTGATGTCCTGCAGTTGTAGTCTGGTCCTGTCTTGAAATAAAATCCCGCGTCCTCTATAGCCTTTTTTTACACAGATATTCCGCTATATTACCATAAAGAAGATTACTTAATATTCCATCTTTTGTTGTTTATAGTGAACCAAATAAAACCGTCATGAACCCAGTGTGTGTTTTTACACAGTGTGCCGGTGTTCCACAACCAGAAGCATAACATGTGACACATAACATACTACATGTCAGAAATATGAATACGGACTCTGCTTTCAAAACAATAACAGCAGGTGTTGAGCTGTTTTTGTTCACTGTCACATTTATACCTCTCTTCAAACGCAAGCAAAGTTACTGTGGATCAGAAATATGTTGAGGAGAAAGTGAAGAGAAGTAGGAGGTGATTTGAGGCAGAAAAAGCGTGCAGACCTTAGACGCCGTAGACCGAGACGTTTGAATTTGCGCTGGTCTTGGAAAGAAGAATGTCAACGTCAAAAACGTCACACCCCTGTTCCGCTGTGCCGGCTGTCCCTGTTACACAGATGTCAATTCTGGCTCTGTTACTACCAATCGTTATGGTTCAGAGGCGGAACAGCATGGAGTCCCCTGTTCCACATTCGGATGTTTTATACAGAACACGAGGCAGAATAAAGGCATAAGATTCCCACCTTGAACAGGCTGTGGAAAAGGGGATTCTGTCTGAGATCGAGACAAGACGGAGTAAAAATGTGGTAGATTCTGAGACGAGACCGAGACCTTTAAAAAGTGCTCTAGAGACAAAGACCGATCTCAAATGCTACAACAGTCGTGTTTGTGTTGTAATATTTAATGCGCTGAGTCCACAGGCGTGTAGTGAAGTGTTTACGTGTTGTCACGATACACAGTGTGGAGGAGAAACCTGCTGTATCGTGGAAAAAACCCACGACTCATCAGCCGGTTCTCTTTAGGGTTCCATGTGGCTTGCAGTATATTATACAGTATTAGACTCCAAACTGAGCTCAAGATGCAAATAAACCATTATATTTACCAAAATATAGGATGTTAATTAATCCATCTGATTATGAATTTGTGATTCATAGCCAGTTTTGCTAAATTATCATAAAACAGCATTGCATGTTTTAAGCTTGTGTTAAATTTGTCAGGAGTTAAACTAGAATTTAGCTGTATGTGCTTTGAAGGTGCCAATATTTATACACAGCTCTGTTAGATGGGTATTATAATGGAAGTGTGATTTAGACACCAGAATATCTCCTGGTATACAAATGACCCAGTAAAGGCTTTTAAACTTCTTAAAAATAAACACATTTTCCTTTCATTTTTGCTTTAATGGTTTTGACTAAAGGACAAAAATATGTAATTTTATTATTATTGTCATTTTTTGTTTTAGGTTTTTTTTGGAATTTTCTCTGACAAAAATTTTTATGCAAAATTATGTTTATTCCACAAAATGATTTATTAACTGCAACAAAAAACATGCACAATTTTGGATACACAAAAAGGGAAGAAATGCAAAAAAGCAATAAATAAATTTTTTTTTAAAAAGCAGTAAATTGATTTTCCGATTTAATTTTTCTGATAAAGCGTTAGTTTGTGCACCCCGACCCTGACTGTTTGACTTATTTTATTTCCCACACTTCCTCAGCGACCTACCTGCTCCTGCGTCCGTTTTGAATCAAAGCTCTGTCACACTATTGGCCAGCTCGGTGGTCACATGACCTGGCCCTGGTGCAGGCCTGCCTCCTGTGTGCTGCAGTCCAGGATTTTCCCATGGGAGCGACAGAGAGAGAGAGAGAGAGAGCGCACGAGAGAGAGAGACTGTGTGTGTGTGAGTCAGAGAGACTGTTTTCCCTGTGCACCCCCACCCTCCGGCCCGTCTGCGGTCTCTCTCACCGTCTTATTCAGAAAAACTTTCTCCTGATTAAAGCCGTATGTGAGACTCGTAGCGGAGTGTAAAAGTCTGGACGAGACGTGCGTCTGAGTTTTGACGTTTTTATTCTCCAAGCACAGACCTGATCTGTGTCCTCCTCTTTATATATATATATATATATCTCATGATGTCATGCAGGACTGGTCCATTTTCACTTTTAGAACGTTCTTAGAATGCTCAGAAACAGAATCTGGAAAGCAGAAAATGATGGCCAAAACTGAAAGTGTGTGTGTCCTGTTCGCTTTAGGGATCCATCTAGTCATGACCTTCTCACTGACTCGCATGCGTGTGTGTGTCTGTGGTTCTCAAAATGAAACACACACTGGGTGGAAAGTGAGGCAGGACTGGGATAATCTGTCTGTGTGGCTCGAGCAGGTTTTGACTTGCACTGGCATGGGAAACTCAGGAGTTGGGTAAATAGTTGCCGGTATTTTCACTGCGCCACCACCGCTGTGTGTGTGTGTGTGTGAGAAGAGATCATTCAAGGTGCATTCAGGAGAGCGTGAGAGTGAGCAGTGAGGGCTTGCAGAGGGCACCTGTGTCAGTCTCAGACACACACACATGCTTGCACCATTTCATGCCACCTCAAAGAAGTGTGTGTGTGTGTGTGTGTGTGTGTGAGAGAGAGACCGAGCTGCATCTGTTTCGTGCTGTCCAGAACTGACATGCAGTTTACTCAGATAAACAATAATAACACACACAAACACGCACACAAAACAAAACAAAAAGCAGTTGCATTGTGCAAAAGTCTGGCTGTCCTAAAATTCCCCAAAAAGGTTCTGTAATAGTCAAAAAGGAAGGAAAGAAAGAAAAAAACAAAGTGAAGACTAAAAGAAAGTAAATAAATGAAAGTGAGAAAGAAAGAAAG
The DNA here is from genome assembly GCA_028570945.1 of Gogo arcuatus. Classification (NCBI taxonomy): domain Eukaryota; kingdom Metazoa; phylum Chordata; class Actinopteri; order Siluriformes; family Anchariidae; genus Gogo; species Gogo arcuatus. The sequence goes on along the minus strand of JAOTRR010000010.1, from coordinate 27,406,743 downwards.
AAAGAAAGAAAGAAAGAAAGAGACAGAATGCAGAGGCGTTAATGCAGAGGCATGCTGTAATTAAACCCATCAGCATTTTGTGTATCAGTTAAAGACGAGACAAACGCTGTGCTGTGTGAAGGAGACTGATCATTAGCTAGTGTGCTAAATTTTACTTTGCGGCTGAAAACACACACACACACACACGTTATCACCTTCATTGAGAAATGATGTCAGTATATTTAAAGGTGAAGTTGGATTGTGTAAAAGTCCACAGTGACAGTAAACATGGTCATGAGGTTTAAGCTGAGCTCCAGGCAAAACGTTTGCACTGACAACCGAAAACGTCTGAGTTAAATTATTAGTTCAAAAATAAATAAACTTTGTAGATTCCTGTCAAAAGAAAGAATGAAAGGGGAGAAAAAAATGAGAGAGGAAGAATAAATTCCTGCAGATTATTTGAACTCTGGTGTTATACGAATGAGTGAGTAGAAGCCCAGAGTGTGTGAGTGAGAGTGTGTGTGTGTGTGTGTGTGTGTGTGTGTGTGTGTGTGTGTGTGTGGGGGGGACGCTGTGTTGGTGTCAGGGTGGGAATCAGACGCCGTGACGAGGCTTTTAGCAGTTAAGTGTTGTTGAAGAGGGCTGTGGGTGGCGGGGGGTGTTGTGAAGAGTCCACAGACAAAACAAAAGCTACACAGGGGAGTGAACATCACTGAGACACATCCACTAACCTCATACCCCGTGTGTGTGTGTGTGTGTGTGTGAGAGAGAGAGATTTATGACACTGTTAGAAACGTGCGATGTGACTCTGGCTCACAGAGTGATCCTCCTGACTCTCTGCTCTCACCCTGGCACATCGCAGGTTTAAATTTGAACATTTTAAAATATTGTTGTTTTAAACATCGCTGTTTAAATATTTATTTAATTTCAAAATTTGGGTTTTAGAGAACTCGTACATTTTTAAAGACAAAGAATAACATCAAAAATATTGATTTGATTTTTTTCCCTGCTGTTTATTAGGAATGTTTTCATATCCGCAAACATTTTAAATCATCTTTGCTTCACAGAATTTTTAAATGTACTTTGTCTTCATTTGAACATTTTCAGTCCTGTTATAGCAATAACAATTTCTGTTTATATACAACGTTCCTTAGAGTGCTTATTTTAATCTATAATTTAGTGAAATTTGGATAGAGGTTTTGGGATTTAGGCTACAAACCTTCTTACACTGTTGCTGAATCTTTTCCTTCATAAATTCTGACACATTAAAACCTTAAAATATTTTTAAACACTTTTCTTGGTGTAATTTATAAGGATTTTTATTTTTATTTCTTTAAAGGCGTGCAATAATGATGAGTACCTGAAGCTGCCGAGAGAAGAAATGACTCAGATGATGAACAAACGAGGTGAGTTAATAAACGAGTGTTTGTAAACTAACGATGACTCCAGTTAGTTCATTTAGCAAGAGATCGTTAATTTGGTAAACATGCTTTGATGATGTAATTAGGGTGGATAGTAGAAATTACGATAAATAAATATGAAGCGTGTATGAACATGTTTCAGGAGCTAGGCAATAATACAGAGCTTTTTAATTATTTGAGATTTTCAAAAAAATTTGGAATCAACAATTAATAATACTAAAAGTATAGAGCTGATGAGAGAGAGGTTGAGGATGGAGCCCCTGAATATATTTTTAATAGATAAACCAAGTTCATTTGAAAATAAGAAAGAAATCATCTTTCACATTGTTTTGCCAGTTCACTAATTTTATAAACAGATACTGTGACAATTTATTGTAATAATTATATCATAAAGTCATTGTTTTCTAATGTTGCCTCTGTGAAAGTAACCTGTTATGAAACCTGGTATGAAAGTGGGCAGGGTTTCACTGGAGGTTGTAGGGCAGAGACGGATGATAAAATAAATGCTACTTTGAATTTGCAAAAACAAGGCTGTACCGTATTTAAAAATGCGTGTGTCATCCTCACACGGTGAACTAATCAACAGGAAAACGCAAGGAGTTTGTTTTAATGGCAGTCAGGGGCACCAACACTTTTAACCTTGGCTAGAATGGAGAGAATATCAAGTGTAAACTTAAAAAAATAATAATAATTACAAGGAGTCTCACTGTTCCTGTGTTTGAGTTCCCTCAGGCGTACAGTACACTGTGTCGGGTCTAATACTGTTAACACTTATACACTATGTAGGGAGCATATATAGTGAACAAGAAGTAGTTTGTGTTTTGGACAGATTTAAGATGGTTTGCGGTGTAAGGTTGTAAAAATGTTTAAGGTTGCTAAAGATCTGCTGAGAGAGAGAAACTTCAGATACTCAGTACACTACTAAAGAAAGAAAGAAAGAGAAGAAAGAAAGGTTCTTTAATAGTGAAAAGTGTAGAAAGAAGGAAAGAGGTCAAAAGAAGGAAGGGAAGAGAAAGAAAGAAGGAATTATTCTACAATCAGAAATAAAGATTCGTTAGTAGTGAAGCGAAAAAAGGAAGGAAGGAAATAGTGAAAAAAAGAAGGGAGGAAGGAGACATGCTATAATCAGCAGAAAGAAAGGAAAATTCTTTAGTATTGAAAAGCAAGGAAAGAAGGATGGAAGCGTTCTATAATTGTCAGAAAGAAATAGGAAGGAAGAAAAGAGGAATGAAGAAAACATTATTTATCAGAACGAAAGAAATATTTTTTGAGGAGTGGGGGGGAAAAGGAAGGAAAGGACAGATGATGAATAAAAAAGGAGAACATTTTAAAGCAGGAAAAAGAGGGAAAATGCTAGGGGGAGGAAAAGTGAAATGAAGGATGGCTGCTGTGCTGATTTTCAGGCCTGCTTCAGGACCCGGTGCTCAAACAGGCCGACGACGCTGAGGCTCAGTGCGACACTCAGGTGGACTATAACAGGTGGAGGCCCCCGGAGGGGCCCGTGTTCACCCCTCACTGCCGCTGGGCCCCTCGCTCGGCCCTCGACACTCAATCCTGTAGGTTCAGGGGCGGAGCCGAGGTGCAGCTGGAGACGGTTCCGCCCGGATTACTGCCTCGCATCCCTGAGTACTTCATCTGCACGCACTGTGGGAAAGTGTTCTGGGAGGGAACCCACTTCGACCGGGCACTCGCTCAATTCCAGGACGTTCTGAACTTTTCAGACGAGGACATGACGGCCAGGAAGCACTGAGCGTTCCGAGGTTTGAGGGCTGGGAAAAAATCACAGTCTAATCTTGGAATACAGTAAAGTGTGAAATCATGAAATGACATCAAATACCAGGAGTTTGCGAGTTCGAGTCCCAGGACGGCCAAAGAATCAGTGTTGGGCCTTTAAACAGTATAGAGCGAAAAATATACAGAGGTGCCAATATTTATGGTTGAGCCCTTACGATTTTCCTGCCACGTTTCTACGGCAATAGAGGAGAGAAGTGAAAACAAAGCTGTTTTTCTTTTTCAGCTAAATCGGTGTTTAACGCAAATGAAATCTGTCCAGTGGAGAAGCTGATTCACCGAAGGTTGAAAGGACATCAGGCTTCAGAAGTGAAACACATTCGTGGCTTTGTGCTAACTCTCGCTAGGTGAACTTTGACCTCTCAGGTTCATGTTGTGAGTCAGTAGAAACAAAAAGAAGTGGGCGTAGCTGCTAAATATTAATTAGCCGTGAAGTCCAACAACATACTGTATGTGTTTATGGTAATATTCTGTTTTGTTTTTTTCCCCTCCGTTTCTTATTAGAATTTCTTGTAACAACTGTTGGCAGCTCTGTATTTACAAGTTCGTTGGGAAATTACAGAACTGCGTGCTACGACTGACGATGTGAGAGTTCCAGCGTTCGTTATTATACTTCTGTCCTGTACATGAGGTGTAACTTGTGTTCACTTTGTTTTTATAGGCTGGGCTTTTGTTTTTAAACCACACCAGCTCACGTGTGTAACAGTCTTTGGGTGTGGCGCAGTCATTCCGCATGCACCAGATCATTACTGACGCCTCGCTATTTTATGAAATTGTTTTACGAGTTTTTTAATTTCACATTGTTTGTTTGTTTGTTTGTTTCATACTCCCTGTTGAAGAAAAAAATCAATCAAATATGATTAAAACACAACTTTATCTGTAAGTGAAACATTGCCCTGGGTCTGTGTTTGAGCAATAACTGATATTTGTGAAATCCGTTGAATTGTAGCTCTGAGAGAAGGTTAAGCAATATGGAAAAAAAAAACAAAAAACAAGAAGAAAACAGGCCGTGTGAGCGGCGTCTGTGAGCGGGTTCTGGTTTCAAACATCTGTGAGAAAGTAGCACAATGTGGTTTTCAACACAAACTGTGGCGTAATCATAAATATAGCTTTACACGTTAATTCCTTCCGCAATTTTTAGGTCTGGGCAAAATATTTTCAGGAAATAAAAGTTGCACCGTGAGACAGATTGGAAGCACAGTTTTGAATTTTTGGTCTTAAGTCATTAAAAAACCCTTCATGCACAGCTTCAAATAAACACACACTATTTCACTCTGATCAATGAATTTATTTATTTATTTATTTATTTATGACAATTTATTACAGGACTGTGTGTCCACTTTGCTCTGTGGGAACTCAACTGTATTTTTATCCATATTTATTTAATTATTTATGCTTTTTTTTTTTTTTTTGGCCAGGGTTTTCTTCCCACAGACAAAAATCATTTCAGCACAGCTTCTGTTTACACAAAATGGTTTTGAGCTCAATGTGCAGATAGCACTGGTCCAGAACATCTTATCAGCTAATCGCACAAACTTCACTTTTTTTTTTTTCTTTTCTTTTTTTTTTTTTAGGACCAAAGAAAAGAGAGCATTTTCCAGGTGTTGGAAAAATTAACCCCTTATACACCTTTAAGATTATTTACAGCAGTTGCAGAATAATTTAATGTTACATGACCCACAAAACTCACTACACAATAAATATAGTCTTTTAATCGCCTGTTTAACGCAGCAGCATAATTACATTATTTAAGGTCAAGTCAGATTTACTTCTGAGTCTGACTTTTCTTTTTAAACAAAGTCCAATAATACTGTTATATCTGCTAGGAAATTATCACTTAATAATTTAAAAAAAATCTTAATTACTAGCTGTAATTTTCCATCGATACAAACTTTTCAGTCTGATGTGAATAACTCCCAAAACGTCCAACATGAATATTTATTGGTGTATAAATCTCATAGATGGGTTTAAGACATCGTTCACAGCCATTGTTATAAATAATAAAGATACACACTGCTCCCCCCCCCCCCCCTTCTCTCTCTCTCTCATGAAGTTCTGGTTTACATGTGATTGATTTATTTATTTTTCACATGACTTTATTTATCGCATTTTTTAATTTCAGGGTGTAACATGCTGAAATGCACTTTCACATGTTTTTCACATAATCACACTTCGGGTTGCTCCAGTAAATTTGAGGAGACTTTTGGAAACGCCGCTGGTCTCGTTTTAGTGTGAAAGCTCCCGGGTAGAGTTTTAATGTAAACGGGTGAAAACGGAGCCGTTTGGAAACGATGACGCAGACACCCACGCTCGCTTCCTGACTGGGTTTCATCAGTCACGATGTATCCTTCCCTGATTCGTCACGCTCCTATCACATGACTCTTTCCTGGAAGAGATCAGCTGTTTATACCGACACGCACATGCCCAGTGTATATGAATGGTCATGTGATGTGTTTTCAGGTGTGTTAGTGTGGACGGAGATTATTTCTGATACGGAGATAAACCGCTCGTCTGAACGGAGATTGTTTTCGTTTTAAAACTAAAACGTATTAGTGTGGATGTAGCCTGAGCCTACTGAGCAGTCTACTCCTTAATGAATTCATGAATGAAAGAATAACGAGGC
>JAOTRR010000010.1:27374276-27379276 GCA_028570945.1 Gogo arcuatus | reverse complement strand
TGTTTGTTGTATTTTATTTATTTAAATGCATTAAACACCCAACGGCGTAGCTTCAGCATGTATTAACACTTAAAACACCTTTAAACTGTTTCAGTATCGTCTCTCATACAGCATGTTAACGATGAAGGTCAAATGTGAAATAGTTTTAGTGAATCTTCAATAATGATATTTTAATATTAATATTTTATTTCCAAGAAAAGCTTAGCAAAGGTTTCTACATATCAGCAGACTTTATCTGTAGAAAACAGTACTGATACTGAATATGTTTATTGTGTATTGTTTATTATTTCTACAGTAAAGGGGAAGAAGCTCAGCTAATGTTTGGTATTTTATTTTTTATTTCACATTGAGGAACTCCTCTTCACCTGAAATATTAAACACACACACAATATGATTTAGTATAAACATGCAGAATCTTTTGGAACTGGTATAAAAAGAGTTTTATTATATAGTATATTATATGTACAGTTGAGTGCAAAACTTTCACAAATGTTCCTTTATTATCACAAGTACCACAAATAATAAAACAGTGTATGTAAATATATTATATTATTATTGAAGCAAAATAACAATGAATATGATATTAATGTGAATAAATATAATGTTTTTCATTATCTCCTTCTCCAGATCAATTTTTTCATGTTTAGTGTGTGTGAGAGATGTGAGCTGATTTCCTGATTCTTAACTCGACTGCTTGAGGGTTTTAAAATGTTTCATGCCTTAAATAAGACTTTAACAAAGTCAACATGTGACTGGTTTAAATAATTAAACACATTAACGATGTCCAAACTCAAATATGTCACTGGGGGTGGGGAGTGGGGTGTGTGTACACTTTTGAGGATGTTAATAAAGAGAGACAGTTGCTGTAATATTAATGAAGACATCATTAAATGAAGATGAATTTCTGTTTTTCTACATAAACTGATAGAGCAAAGGGGACACAAACTTTTGCACTCAACTATACATAAACTATACATATACTGTACATTTATTTATAAAATAGATGTATGTGTGTTTACCATCTCTGCTGACGCCACAGTACTCCTCACACTCTTTCTGTGTGTAGAAGCGGTTACCGTTGCCCCCACAACCTCCGTAATTAAAGGACACACACTTTCCGCTGGTCGAGTCGAAAGCCCAGAACTGCAACGGCTTTTTACACGAACCGACGTCTATCGGGAGCCGACAGGCAGCTGGACAGGCAAGAGAACACGAGATTCTGATTAGTGTAAAAAAAAATCATTGATTTGAGACGTTTATTTATGTAACATTTCTGGAAGGAGTCTCCAGTGTCAGTGAACAGAGCAGTTTACGCTTATAAGCTTATAAGAGAGAATAAAGAGAGACTGGTGAGGGAATGACTGTTTATAGCTGCTATAACATACAGGAGAACAGGAACTAACTTGTTTCACCAACGTTAAATGTAACTATAAACTGATAAGCATCATGTCGTTCTTAAATAAATAAATACTGTAATTGTGGGTAAGTTGCTGTGGTGTAAGAGGAATAAAACACATAGGAACGCGCTGTTATAGGAAAATAGTCAACTTCAGGGTGAAAAGTAACTCTGCTTCATCACACCACACTGTTAGTGTAGTATTTTACTGCGCTCACACACACACACACACACCCTCAGTGCGGCAGGTCTGTAGACATTTCTTCTCAGTGAAGAAGTTGTTCTGGTTGCCCATACAGCCTCCGTACTCAAACACCTGACACGTCATGATGGAGGAGTTGTAGTAGTAGCGTGGGAGAATCCCGAAACATGGACCAGGGTCTGGGGCATCTTTACAGGACTCTACACACACACACACACGCACACACACACACGCACACACACACACGCACACACACGGAGGTGCATTAGGAAGTGATTTCACTCAGAAACAAAAGAAAGAAGGTTGAATTTGGATTTTAAACATCAGTAGTACATCAGTTGTCAGGGCGTCCAATCAGATCAGCGTGTCACTTGAACCTGTTCACTCACCTTCTCCTTTGAAGATGGGTGTGTCGTCTGCAGAACCTTCATCAGATGGAGGCAGCACCACTGATCGTCTAGTCTTCGGCTGGACCAATCCACAGCCACAGGACACGCAAAGCATTAAGCGATTGACCAAAAATTAGCCTCAGTACTTTATTTTCTTAGGAAGTGATGTTTTGATACCAGCTATACATTTTACATAATCAATAGGACAGAAATGATGGACAATTAATATTTTTCTTTAAAAAATACCTGAACCTCGGGCTCTGGATCTGTTTTTTCTCCTGGAATACAATCTCCTAAAGAGAACGAAAAAATAACAGAGACAAAGAAAGAATTAGATCCGTCCACCTTAAATAAATACCCTAACATAAAGTAAGGTTTGTTAAAGGAATTTTTTTTAATAATTAAAATGAACACTAGGACTAAATGTTGCTCCTCAGCAAAGGAAGAAAGACAAACACACACTCATGCACAATGATTTTCGTACCCTTAGCACACAATTAGGATGACAAAGAAAATTTAATTAATTGCAACAACAATTAGTGTGTTACACTTTCTAAATGTGCCATAACTATTCTCTCAAAACCTCTATATCCACCCTTTACATTTAAAGCAGGTGTAATTTTTACCTTTCCTCAAACTCTCACACATACTTCCTGCCTTCTCTAGGTCAAATTTCTTTGTATAATATTTTCCTGATGATATTCTATTGAAGGATTCATCCACAATTCATTCATACCTAGAGGCACTAGAGGTACTAGAATCACTGTGAGGTTAAAAAAAATCCCTCTCTGATGGGAACTATAGAATTTTATACCTTTGTTCTGTTTAATAGAGATGGTATCTGCGCTCATTCCCTGTTCAGCCACCAGGGTCTTAAAGTCCTCCACCAGCGTGGGCCGCAGTTCCTTCTTACGACCTGTTGGGGGCAGCAACCAGCACAAAACCTTAATCTTACCTCATATTTCCCACTAGCTCTTCTTCACACATATGTACGTACAGAACGAACACTTGCCTGTCATTTTGTCACTTGCTAACGTGTATGTAGAGTCACATGGTTACTGAAGATGAATGAATGAATGAATGAATGAATGAATGAATGAATGAATGAATGAATGACAGCATTACCTACATCTAAAAAGATGTTCAGATGTTCATACAGTACCAGTCAAAAGTTTGTCCAAAAGTAAGTGTGTCCAAACATTTGACCGGTACTGTATATACTGTATATGTGTATGCGAGTCAGATCTAAACATTGACCTAAAAGAGCTGACTCTAAGAGCTGGCTTGAAAAACCGAAACGGGGCCAACTCAAAGAGATCACTAAAATAGTCGCCTCAAAGAGTTGACTTAAAGAGCTGACTCAAAGAGCTGACTCAAAGAGCTGACTCAAAGAGTCAACTCAAAGAACCAATTCAAAGAGCTGACTCAAAGAGCTGACTCAGAGTCAACTCAAAGAACCAATTCAAAGAGATGACTTAAAGAGCTGACTCAGTCAACTCAAAGAACTGTTTCAAAGAACCAATTAAAAGAGCTGACTCAATGAACCAATTCAAAGAGCTGACTCAAAGAGCTGACTCAAAGAGTCAACTCAAAGAACCAGTTCAGAGAGCTGACTCAGAGTCAACTCAAAGAACCAATTCAAAGAGCTGACTCAGAGTCAACTCAAAGAACCAATTCAAAGAGGTGACTTAAAGAGCTGACTCAGAGTCAACTCAAAGAACCAGTTCAAAGAGCTGACTCAAAGAGTCAACTCAAAGAACCAATTCAAAGAGTTGACTTAAAGAGCTGACTCAAAGACTCAACTCAAAGAACCGATTCAAAGAGCTGACTCAAAGAGTCAACTCAAAGAACCAATTCAAAGAGTTTACTTAAAGAGCTGACTCAGAGTCAAATCAAAGAACCAATTCAAGGAGATGACTAAAAAATCTGAGTTAAAGACAAATAAAAGAGCTGACTTGAAAAACTGAAACAATGCCAACTCGAAGAGATCACTAAAATAGCTGACTCAGAGTTGACTCAAGGAGATGAATTAACGAGTAAATTCAAAGAGTCAACTCAAAGAACCGATTCAAAGAGCTGACTTGAAGATCTGAATCAAAGACAAATAAAAGAGCTGACTTAAAGAGCTGACTCAAATAGCTAACTTGAAAAGCTGAATCAGCGCCCACTCAAAGAGTCAACTCAAAGAACCGACTCAAAGGCCTGAACTGAAGATCTGAATCAAGGAGTCCTACTGACCTGTACTTTATTTAAAGCTGTAAATAGTCAGTGATTCCTCACCGTACAGTTTGACTGCGGTGGTCTTGTTTCCTCCACGCTGCTGTCTGAACATCACCACCAGCGCATACTCATCGTAGTTCGTGTGCACCACGTAGGTGTCCACATCAGCTGACCATTCTGTACAGAAACACAGCCGGAGATTATATTATAGTTAACAGTTTTTATTCCTTTTTAAGTTGTGATCGTGAGTTTAGCGTTTTTACTCACTGACACTGTGGTAGTAGAATCTTCCTGGAGTTTCAGTCTTTATGTAGTTACCGGTGATCATCTTACACTCACCACGCCTACCAATAACATCAGCACAACACCTTTTACACATCTTTACACCACAGTCTGGATTCTGATTGGTCAGAAAGTTGATTAATTTTCTGTGACAGCAGCTCTGACAGTAGTGCAGGTTTACGTATACTGTATTAATGCACTTGTTCTAATATGTTATTGTTTTTATACAAATTTCTGTGGTATAGGAGAAATTTGTGTGTGTGTGTGTGTGTGTGTGTGTGTGTGTGTGTACCTGGACATGATACGGGTCATGTTCAGGGAGTTTGGAGAGTCACTAAGTTGCAGCTCCAGAGATCCGAACGGAGAACTTCCTTTGTGCTTCATCCTCCAGAGGCAGTTGGAGGCCGAAGCGATGTCATACCACTTCCCCAAGAACTGCTCACAAAACAACATGGCTGACACGTGTGTGTGTGTGTGTGTGTGTGTGTGTGTGTGTGTGTGTGTGTGTGTG
>JAOTRR010000010.1:27280985-27297293 GCA_028570945.1 Gogo arcuatus | reverse complement strand
AACAGCAGCTCTGACAGTAGTGCAGGTTTATATTAATGCACTCGTTCTAATATGTGTTCGTTTCTATAGTAACAGCTCGAGAGAGAGAGAGAGAGGCTGGTGAGGGAACGACTGTTTATAGCTGCTGTAACGTTGTGTGACAACAGGAACTAACATTAAATGTAACTATAAGCAGATAAAGACTATGATGTGTTGTATTTTACTATAATGAGTAAAATTTTATATTACTCATTTTATTTAACGAGTAACAGTATTTTACTATAGTGTGTGTGTGTGTGTGTGTGTGTGTGTGTGTGTATGTATATGTGTGTGTAGCCATTCTACTACCCCTCAGATGCCGGCCTTCCTCTGGGTGGACAAGGTTCCTCTAGGTTCCTTCGTTTGGAGGTGCACTATCACAACCCACTCCTCATCTCAGGTACATGTGTACACACACACACACACACAGCCCAATTAGAGTGTTTTGATTTCTGTAACCATTATGAGTCATCTTTCCTGTCTCTGCTGTAACCACCTGATCGCCTGCTCGCCTTAAGCATCAACATCTCCTCCTCTTCCTCCTCCTCACTTTTACAGACTTCTTGTTTCAAAACAATCCTCGAAAAGCATGTTTTTTTTTTTTTTTTATCCATTGCTTCTGGCTTTTGTATCATTTTGAAGCTGTGTGTGTGTGTGTGTGTGTGTGTGTGTGTGTGTGTGTGTGTGGTGCTGTTACAGATAATGAAGCTATTAAATTTAATAACAGGTTTTAAAACTTTGTAACGTAATATAACAGAAAATCTCTCCTTTCCATCTGACAAAGAAGAGCTTATAATTATAAATGCAACATTTAGTATAAAAATATCATGACTAACCTAAACTGTACAGCATAAGGTTTTTTGAAATACTTTAATTTTTTTTCTAAAGAAATATCAATAAAATTACGTTTTTTTTTCTCGTTAAAAACAGACTTTCAGTATAAACCTTATTCAAGCAGTGGGGCTACATATGAGGTTTTTTGGTTTGTCAGTTAAATAATTGAAAAAGTGTAAAAAATTGACAATATGGTAATTTACATTTCATATAAAATTAAACACAATAAAAATACAAAAGAATAAGAATAGAATCCAGTAAAATAGAAAACTGCAATATGTATAACATATATATATTTTGACATATTTTGGCTGCTGTTAAATAAATCTGCAAGGAAATGAAGATGTAAATTGGAACTCAGGTACTGAGACACCTGGGACTGATGTGCGCTAGTTTACTAGCAGTTAGCTAGATGTGCAGCTAAGTGCTATTTTTATGTACAGTATAGAAACTACAGTGTTTAAAGGGGGCATATTATGAAAAGCTCACTTTTTCAGTGCTTGTGCACATACATATGGGTATCTGGACCCTACCAACTGACACACTCTGAAATAAGACACCCAGTCAGTGTCTTTTGTTCTGCCTGTTTCAGAAAACGTGATTCAACAAGCTGCTCGGATTTGGCTCCTCTTTCTATGTCACAAGAGGAGCTCATTAGAATTATGCTGCCCCCTCATCTGAGTATCTCCGTTCAGAGAACTGCCTTTGCGAATGAACATTCATGAGGAAAGTGCTACCTGATTGGCTGGAGGGGGGGCAGGCAGTGGCTCATTATCATTTAAAGGAACATGCGCACAAATTTGGCTGTTTTGAACAGGGCTGTTTAGACAGGGTGAGAAGGGAGCTGTGCTGCTTTATCCTCGTGGGATTTTGACCAAAGCATGTCACAAACATTTCATTAAGACCTCAGGGAACTTGTGGAAAAGGGGTATAAAATGTCTTCTTTAATAATAGTGATAATAGCAATGAAATTAGCATTACAGTGGTTCCTTTGCAGTATCAGGGTCTGTGTGTCAGCTATATAAAATAGAAGTGTGTGTGTGTGTGTGTGTGTTCCAGGGCGTCGTGACTCCTCCGGTATCCGTCTGTGGTTCACTCCGTCTCTGAGGCGCTTCGATGCCGGGATCATGGAGCTCGGTTTGGTCTACACGCCCGTCATGGCCATCCCTCCTCACCAGCACACCTTCCAGCTCACGGGCTACTGCACTGCCGAGTGCACACGCACGGTACACACTCCAGAACAATCTAGAACTTCAGTCGTCGTTTGCGCTTCAATCTGCGTACTAATAATTAGAGAGTTTAGCTTGTTGCCTAAAGTTTGATTCACTTTACTGAATCATTCATGTCAATGAATCAAATGTCAAAAGTTCAATAATGCATTTCTTTTCTTCCCCAAACACAAATGGTTAGTTTGTTGTAGATCAGGGGGTTCTTGAACCTTACTGGATGTGGAAAGAAAAGATTCACATTCACAGACAAACTATTAGAAAACAAATAAGCAGATTATTTAAATGAGTTTTTTTTTTTTTTCTGAAATTCCCATTTTTTTATTGAACCCATTTTTATGATGTCATTAGATTTCCATTGATATTATATACAGCAATAATAATTTATGAGACTGGTGGCTTGTAGTTCTAGGGGTCCACTTGGAGAACGATGGTTCTAGATTGTTTCAAAGAGCCATTATAAATTAATTCATGTTTGGACAGTTAGCAAATTCTAGCTTGAATCACTCACTGGTTTTAGTTCCTGATGTTAAATTAGTTTCTCATTCACCAAGGAACTGAGGATCGTCTGAAAACAGGAATAATTAGCTCAGGCTAACACGCAACAGCTTTATTCCTAATCTCTCAAACGTTAGCTAGCATGACACAAACTAGCCGAAAGCTAATCCCTAGTTATCACAAACTATATAATACAAAACCTGCAGCGTACGTAGCAGCATGTGGATTACACTGAAGTTTAGTTTTGTTAGGAATGTACATCAACTCCTTGATATTATGTGTTGCTTAAAAAGTCAAATCAAATCAAGACTTTACAAATATATGGTTATGGAGAAATGTAGCGAGTAGAAATTTTTTCTTTTGAAATTAAGTAATAGAAAGTACGTGTGCGCAGATGCATAAATTTGTTTTTCTTCCCACCTCTTTGCACAGCTCTCTTATATTTGACTATAAATGATAACAAGACTAGTTTTTGAGGAATATTTTCTTGTAGTCTCACGCTGCTCAACTCTTTTATTAAAGCTGTCACCTGTAGAACCTGTACATTTCTACAGGTGAACCTGCTGTTTATTCCTGGATCATGTGTGTTTTCACTCCCACTCGTGTCCTACAGGCGTTGCCTCCTGGTGGGATCCATATTTTTGCCTCGCAGCTGCACACACACCTGGCGGGCCGAGGCGTCCGCACCGTACTGGTGAGAGGAGGCAGAGAAGTAAAAGTGGTGCAGGAAGACAAACACTTCAGCACACACTATCAGGTAGAACACACTGACAAACACACGAATATATTCCTGATGGTTGCTCACGGCATGACCCCACACATCCTATAGTGCGATTACAGAACGGTGAATATTATCGAGTTTCTTACAATTTGAGAAGGAAGAATATTTATTCAGTACTAACACCCCCCTCCCCCCTCTCTCTCTCAGATCATCCGCATCCTCAGAAAGATGGTGACTGTTCTGCCAGTAAGTTCTCCATGCCAGCACGGCTAAAACAGGACTCGTATTTATCTGGGGGGGAAACAGAGATAACACAGACATTACAGGAAAAGCCTGGAGGCAACAAGCCACCAACAAAAGAACAGATCTGCTGCATTTAGACTGTCAATATCAGCTCCCACACACACAGCGAGAGCCGCCAGTTTCACACTGACCTGCCAAACACTGAGCGGTTTTAAATATCCAACTACAAATAGAAGCTGATCACAAGATTGTGCTCTTTCTCTTTTTCTTTCTTTCTCTCTCTCTGACTCACTCACTCACAGGGTGATGTGCTTCTGACAAAATGCACTTATAACACAGAAGACAGAAGCAAAGCCACAGTGGTGAGTGTGAACATACGAGACACACTACCTAGATCGTAGTTTATTATTTATTTTCCTTTAACAGCACCTCTCCAAATGTTTTATTCCTCTTACACTGCAGCAGTTTGAAAATGATTATAGTTTTTTTTTAATTAACTAATTAATTTATAAAAATGACGCATCATACTTTTATCTGTTTATAGTTACTTTTAAAGTCATGGAAACAAGTTAACTTATGGTATAGCAGCTATAAACTTAAGACATCTTAAGTTAGAAAATGAAGTCAAGGCACCTTTATTTAAAACAAAACATTCAAACCTTTCATTTTTTAATGAAAACATTTTTAAGATTTTCAGAGAAGTTGTAGATGTAAACAGGCAAAGGATTAAAAGATGATGGGTCAAACATTTTTTTTTTACTAATTTAATTTTATTCATTTTAAACTCTGTAGCCTTAATGTCATCTCAGAGCCTGGACATCACCAGTCATCTTCTCCTCTTCCTGTGGAGACTGAATTTGATCAATTCGACCTAAGGCAGCAATGTTTTTAACAAAATGGAACGAAAAGAGCCAGTTAAATGGTGGTGTGTGTGTGTGTGTGTGCAGGGTGGATTTGGGATCATGGAGGAGATGTGTGTGAATTATGTCCACTATTACCCACGTACACAGCTGGAGCTCTGTAAGAGTCACGTAGACCCATATTACCTGCAGAAATACTTCAGCATCATCAACAGGTGCTTGTTGTTTTTAACTAATAAGTCCCAGTGAATGAGCTGTTACTATAGAAACAGTAATGTGTTATGATAAACCTGTGACTTTGTGGTTATTTCTGTCAGGTTCCATGGCGGTGAGGGCTGCAGCTGCTCTCAGACCTCAGTGGAGGACGAGTTCTCCTCCGTGACCTGGGACTCCTTCAGTGCCGAGGTGCTCGACTCCCTGTACACCACCTCACCCATCTCCATGCACTGTAACCAGTCTACGGCCGAGCTCTTCCCTGTGAGTACTCGCACTGTAAAACCTCTGGTGCTAGCAGAGCTAATGCAGAAAACTATTTTTGTTAGAAAGTTCAAGGAAGACTGAAATCTTTTGGTTTATTAATTAGTCTTGACCTCCTTAATGCAGTGTGTACTATATACTATACTATATCTCTTGATTGAACTTTAATAGTGCACTGACTGTTTACAAAGTTCAGTACTGCATGTTGAAATGATGGTTAATTCCAGGAAACAATAGCTGTACAAGACCAATATTTATATCAAATACTCCACTTTATATCAAATGTGGTCACTTCCTGACTTTGATGAAGGTCTCGGTGTGCTTGTGCACGCTTCACTGATCCTAGAACCACAATTACGTTCATAAGTAGAGTTCGATCTCTTAGTGAAATGTGTGTTTGCGTTGTTTTCTTTCCCTTCTCCAGGGCAGCTGGGAGAAACAGAAGATTCCTGAGGTGTTAGTGGAGCTCCAGCCACACATGCAACCGTGTGAACCGAGCCGAGCGGCGTCTCAGAGTAACGGCCCTACAGCGGTTCAGCCCCAACACAGCGGATAACAGTCTTTTACTCCCAGGTCTCCAACATCGTGGTGTAATTAATAAATAAATATAAACACTTCACTCAATTAAAATTAAACAGTTCTTTAGATGCCTGATTTGTTTGCATTTACACCTGCGACCAAAAGTAATTTATTTAAAGTGTTCTTGAGATTTAACTCAGTGGGTGTGGTCAGAGCCGAGGTATGCAAATGAGAATCAAAGCAATGTGATGTTCTAGTTAGATTTTTTTTTTTAACTAGATATATATAAAAGACTTTTCTTCTGCCACCTTGCATCGTCCATCTATCACCACTTTCATGGTTTAGGCATATTTATAGTTTAATTACAGTTTATTGTTAAGTCTTTAATGAGTGATTAGTGCTTTGCTAACTTCTTCCACAGTTTTGTAAGCTTTAAGCATATTGATACTCCCCCTGCCCCCCCATTTTCTCATTTTTGTTAGCGACACCATAACGACACTAATAGCAACGTGTAAGTCCAGGTTTAGTCGAAACTATTATTTGTGCTTGTTTTTGTGCATGATTAGTGCATGCCTGCTTAGCTAACCAGGAACAAGTATTTTTTGTGGTATAACAGCTGGTAAATATTTAATTAAAATGCAAACATGCCTCTGTCCAACAGAAATAAAGCTCAAGTTCATAATCCGGAGTAAACGTGGGGTTTTTCCAAGGAGCGCTGAATAAAATGATGAAGAAAAAAAATGATTAAGCTAGTCATAAACACCCAAAACTACTGGACTATGAAAAGAAAACTAGCATTGCTAAAATTTTCATTTTATTGCTCATAAACTCGTTGCAAATACATTTGTCAGTTTAGAACAATTTATGAGAATGTTAGTGCTGAAGATGTCAAATGCGCTTAAATGTAAACTGTCACATGGTCTCTGTTTTATAGATGTAAAATATATTTTTTTTAAAAACTTTTTAAAATATAAGAAACAAGAAAATGTTTATCACTTTTTTTGCACTAGAGCTACACATGAAGCTTATAGCCACTGGTACGACCTATGATGCTAAACGCTTCCATTACTTGTTCACTACTTTAGCCTTGTAGCTAACAAGTATTTCAATATTTTTAGTAATACAACTTTTAATATTATAATTATAGACAATTTTATTATTAGTTAATACATTTGCTTTCTTCTGCTTTAAGACTATTAAGACCTCTAAAGTCTGCTGATGGGGCAAAGTCTCAGGTGTGGGTGTAAAAGCAGCAGCTTTATCGTCGTCCCTGAACCCCCGGTTTCCCTTCAGCCCCTGCAGTGAGGACGAGAGCGGGACAGTTTTAGAACGTTCACTCGGAGCTGTAGATTCCCTTCACTCTCTTGTTGTCCGGGTCAAACGGGGACTTCAGGTGGGCTTTGGCTTTATAGACCACGCCCATTCTCTCCAGAGTGAACTCACCACTGTGGATAAAATCTGGACTCACCTGAGGGGGAAAAACCCACATGTTCAAGGATGTTAATCTTTTGAATAGAGTAAAAGGTTTGTATCACGATATGTAGGATTCAAAGGAGTCAACATGATTTGATTCAGTTTGACACAATGTGATTCAGTAATACACTGAAATCATCAATGAGAGTCGAAAAAATTATTTTCAAAGGAAGGTCATGAGTGAAATTAATGAAAAGAAAACGAGACGTGACGTTCATCAGTGCGGAAAATAAGGACGTGTCTAAAGAGGACATTCTCGATTCTTGTACTCCTAAAGAAAAAATCTCTCTACTTTTTCTGTCTCGGAGGAACTCAAAGATTTTACGTAGAACCCTACAGCAGTACCTTTCCTTTTAGGAACATCCGACTATCTAAAGAACCCTCGAGGAATTTCTGTATTTAAGTGGGTTTTTTTTTTTTTAACAGGTCTGGAAATGAACCCCTTTAATTAAATTACTGTATAATCTTCCTAAAATTTTTCAGACCTCCACAAGAACGTTTCTAAATAATAAAACACAAATAATAAAGAGAAGTGTAGAGTGGACTTGAGTGAGACTGAGAGAAAACCAGAGCTGTGAATCTTACCAACGTTTTTCATGTGAATATTTTCAGCTCTTCTTGCACGGAGTAAACGTTTACACAAGCAACTGATGAGTCGCTTCGTCTCTTGTGGGCGTGTCCTGTCCTGCATTTTATTTTTAGTTCCAATGAGATACAGTATTAATCCACTATATAACTGATAGACATAAATAAAGACACGTTTTTGATTTATTTACCTGCTCGACTTTGTACTCGCTACAAACACCAGAGCCACCAGCAATCTCTGCCACTTCCTTTCGAGGTTTATTTTCCTTCGTAATGTCTCTGTACCTGTTTAATGAGCGTCGTATATGACAGGATGAGAGGAAACTGCGCTTGTAAGTTTTTCTTCCTTTACTGCAGGTAGGAACCAAAGCTGAGAGTAAGAAACTGAAGGAACGTTGGACGACACGCGCCGTAGGACTGGACCAAGGAATCGTTCGAGATAGTCGTGTGGATTTTATTGCATCATGTCTGAGAAAATCTTGCCGTGCCGCAGAAGACGAACACACTATTAATCTATAAACATATTGTGTAGATTTCCTCTTTATTATTAGACTGTTTAATGGAGCTGTGTGTTATTTATATCTACGATGGTACACATTGGTCTTGTTGAGGGAAACACTGCTCAGTGTCTCCTCCTGCAGCGTGAACAGATTCTGTTTATCCAAATCATCTTCATCTTAGTGTCAAACTCAATCACGGATCTGTTCCCTTCATCGCTTTCAGTCATGTCATCACTTAGTCTCTCTCTTCCTCCGTCACACTTTTAATGAATTCTGTCTCAGGTCCAATGCCACTAAGATTTGTGACCTCTGACCCCAGGGTCAAGTGCAGCCATAATTGATTCTCTGTGAGATGGAGATGGAGGGATAACTCACCACCCCTCCATCTGGATTGCGGATGTATCCGTAGCCGATGGTTTTGTTGATGGCGTAGCCGAATTCAGCACGGCGCAAGTGTCCAACCGGAACGCCGTTACGGAAAATGGCCTCCAATCCGAACATGGGCACTTTCCTGCATGGAGAGAGAGAGAGAGAGAGAGAGAGAGAGAGAGAACAGTAAACACTACTGTCATCACACACACACACACACACATCCTCAGGGAATCCGTGTGCAAGTGCAGGAACATCGCTGCGTACATACGACTGCATGAAGTGGAAATACTGTGACAAGCGTGAAACATCAGGATAAACAAGATGGATTTTTGTTAAACAAAATAAAAAATCATAACGAGTTTTGATACCAACATGCAGCCCAAATGGCATCTGCAGACCTGCTAAATTTATACATTCTCAAAGGAGTGGCACATTTTAAACATCAGAGAAGGCTAGAGCGAATTATCAGTCAAAAATACGTCTCTTCAAGAAAAACAGCAGATGAACCAATCAACATATGAATCTGGAATGATTGACAGCTGTGTAGGTGTTTGAACTAACTGATCCCCTGGAGGCTCCGCCCCCCTTCTGCTTTTTCACATTAGTAATCTCGTCTCGATTTTCTCACTTGTTAGACAGACGGTCATGATAAACAAATTTTATTTTGAGTTTATTAACGTGAACTGAAAATCTCACACTGGACGTGTATATAATTAGTATAAGTAGAATTATTTGGGATGCACCGAAAACTTTACCATTTTCAACCCTTATGGTCCAAAAGAGAAAAACTAAAGGACGATTCAACAAACTCAGAACAAAGTGTCACATCGAACATTTTTACAAATAATTTTTATGGTAATGATGATTAGAAAGTGATTTTAAATGCTGTTTATTTTCTCTGTTTTTTTGTGTGCAGAATCTGGAGTGCAAAAACGTATATACAGTGTTTATGGTAAACGCAAGCAGCCGGTTGCACCAGCAGAGCGCAAGTTCAGGTGTAAAATCCATCTTAACCTGACGTTCGGAGAAGCTGGTTTCAAACTAATGCCAAACTGAATTTCAGCTGCACCACGATCTCTTAAAGCGTAACATAACTAGTGTGTAAAGCGATCCTGAATCGAAATACTGTTACATTTAATGACATTTCTATCGTTTCAAGGCAATCAACAGCACCATATAATGTAAACAGGAAATGCGGCATTTTTGACAAACAACAGAGCCAAGTGGAGCGGCAAAGCGTAACATTAAAGCTCCACAATAAGGAAGAAACAATAAGAGGAAAGTTAACGTTCTAACAATAGTAACAGAAAAGTGATCAATGTTCACCTTTAGCCGACTTATTACCGTAAACTTTAGTGTAATGTTCAAGTTGGCGATAACAAAAATGTGTTACGCTAACCTGTCGACTGTTAGCTAGCGTTAGCCCTGTTACGTAGCAAAAAAACAAACAAAAAAACCCCAGACTAAATGTAATTACTTTGCAACCAACAAAAGAAAATTGCAAACATGAGAGGATACCACAGAGGCTATAAACGCTAAGGGCAACGAGAGGTGAAAGACGTAAGAAAGACATGGAATGATTTAAAAATGCAGGCAGCGGAGGACTTTCCAGAGAACGTCCCAGCTGTGGACACTGAAACATGAAATGCAAATATAAATCAATGTCATCGTACAGGTCTTTCATCTGTCACCAAGAACTCGTTGCGTACGCAAACCGTGTCCTTCACGTTCTTCATTTTGTAGCAGGTTTTTCACGTGCTCAAACCAAACAGCATATTGAAGTTTTAAGTCTATGTTGAATGTATGCGATTTGGTGCAATGGTGTAACTTTTCGATGTTCGTAAACTCGAAAGCAGAACGCTGATTTACATTCAAACTACAGTAGCTCCCAGCTGCAGGCGCTTCAGGGGAAAGCTGCCACTCATCTGTTTTATTTAAGATGTAGACACTAGAAAAGATGTACATGCACTTTCTTGTTCGTTACTCGTTCGAAACGGGGACAATGCTGCCTGAGGAGGAGTCTAACAAGGACACGAGGCATCAAGGACCGTTTGAAACGGATCACACTCTCATCTCCTGTCTTATAAGATGCCTTCAAACTGCCCCAGCTGAATGCAACATTGCTGTATCCTTGATGCGGTGTATTACCCATAAATCTGTGCAGCAGCTCTGTCAGGTGACGGAAAAAATAAAAATAAAAAGCGGACCTGACGGAACTTCAAAGAGAAGTGATTTTGTATACAAATACAAGTTTTGGGCTTTTTTCACTTAGATTTTTGAAAAGTTACCAAGAAATAAACATTGTACTATGATTTGTGAGGCATCGTTTGCCAACTAGCTAACTCTTTGGTTTTGTTACACAGCGTGCCGACGTCACGTGTTCCCGTAAATGCTGTCCTGAAAGGTCGTTCCAAACAAACGTCCTTACAAGATGCCTTCAGTGGAAAGTCCTGCCTTATAAGACACCTGTCTATTACAGCAGCGAGGCAACAAGGGAGCAACCTTCTGTTTCGCACGCAGCCTGTATGTCTTTTTTTCAACTTTAATGATTATAAACTACATGTACAGCCTTCTGCACTATAATGTTAAAAAAAAAAAAAAACAGCAGAGACCTTCACAATTCTTTGTGTTCACAGTTTTTCACTCCTACATGGCCGTTGTGCCTGAGGTGAAGTTTAATCGTTTAACTTCACCATCTTTTGTGTACTTCAACGCCGTTACGTGTTGAACTTGTTGACACGGTGCTGCTTTTAGCTACACTTAATTTCATCAGAGTCTAAAAGTCTAGACACGTGATTATAAACTCGCTCTACAGTGTCGTGTTCAGCTTCAGTGTAGATTCAGGATCCAGGGTTAAGCCCTGTTTGTGCTCAGGTGATGGTGTGTGTGTGTGTGTGTGTGTGTGTGTGTGTGTGTGTCGTACTCATCAATGGTGAAGCAGACGATTCTCCTGCGCAGACCTTCAGCCTTCTGCGCCTCCAGAGCTTGACGTCCCAGGAAGGGGATGGACGACTTCATCTTACAGGTGAATGCAAGCCCCGCCTCCAGAGGCGTGTCATCAGGGCGCAGGTCAGCGTGCCAATGTCTGTAACCTAAGAAACAGGAAGTGGGCGGAGTTAAATCCAGTAACTCCGAAGACTACAAAGCGGCAACTAACCCAAAAGTGATACAGAATTTTCAACAAGGGATTAAAAAACACCTCACGATAAATCACACGTAAGAAAATCATTGTTAGTTTGTTCAGTCGAGACAATTTGATTATTGATTATTAATTATTACATGCTGATTATTATTTCATTCCAATAAACACCAGAGAAAACAACACAAAAGGTTTTCCACTGTTCACTGTGTTGCAGTAAGAACACAGAACCCCTACGGGTTCTTCGGGTGTCCCTCTAGAGGAACCCTTAAACAACCTATTCACACCCAACAGTGTTTTCCAATCAAAGTAGAACCTTTTTTTTTGAAGAGAACCTTTAATTATCCAATGGTTCAGTGAGGGTTTGTTGAACAACCTCTTTTTCTAAGTGTGTATGTAAGTGTACAAAACAAACTCCAAACTGTTGCTCATTATTTCTTTCTTAATATATAAAACTCTGTCGTGGTTCCACACAGTACCCTTTCAGGAGGCAAAGAACCTTTAATTATCCAATAAACACTTAAAGAAGCCTTGAAGAGTTCAGTTTAACTGATTAAACTCCAAATTATTGCTCATTATTATTTTCTAACGTCTAGAACCTGTCAGGAGTTTCGTCTCTTATGCCTCGTTTCGACAGTTTTGTTTGGTGTTCGTATTTCTGTATAGTAGTAGTAGTAGTAGTAGTAGTAATAATAATAATAATAATAATAATAATACGCAATATGCCCTCTAGTGTTCAACACAAGGAAATGCATTTCTTTACAGATGGATTGAAACGCCACTGCATCATACATAGCCGTGGGTGAGAAGCTAATTTTGTCCGTTTATCACCATTTTTTTCAAATTTTACGCAAATGGCCTGATTACACAAATTATCTCTTCAAAATATATTTAATGAACTTTACCACTTTTATTTAACTTAGGTGGTGTAACCTATTGGCTAACCATATTTTTAACAAAATAAAATTACTCAGAATCACAAAGTGTTAAACTAGTTAAATTATTTTATTTTTTATTGTACAAATTACATGACTATCAACATAGTTAAGCTACTTAAGGAAATAGCCTGTTAGCTATTTGTTTTTCCAATGCTAATTTAGTTACGAATGCTAACTCCCAGTGCATACGGTTTCTCCAAAATCCACTGCAAAAGTTACAATTTTTCAACGTTTTTGGAAAAAAAAAAAGGAAGGAGGAGTTTCGTAAACACATCAGAGATCACAGAGGTTCCCACAGGAATGAACGGACCTCCAGCTGCCTTGCATACGTACACAGAGCTATGTCAAAACAAGACATTAACGGTTTATTGTAAACGTAACCTAATGTGTGGGCGGAGCTAGAAACAATGCAGATTACTGATTGGTCAGGATCGACCTGTCGATGTCTTTGACTAGAACGGCTTTTCTACCAGGAAGGATTTCTGTAGTGTAGTAACGATCTGAATTTTATCTCGCTCTTAATATCTACTTTTTTATGCTTTTTATGATCTCGGAGGAAACGTCACAATTTTATTACAAATTCTAAAATACTTTGTATTCGTTTTTATTTATTCAGCCACTGTAAATATTTGCTTGCTCGGTTTTACATTTCGTCCTTGTGATCCATGTGAAATCATTAAAATTGTAATTGAGAACGAACCCAAACAGCTTCTTATTCGCTATACGTGCTCACTACATAGGGGATAACATAACGTAGACTTTACATAGTGCACTATACCACTGATAAAACTCCATTTGAGATTTAATCAGAGTAAAAAAAACTTTTCATCTGACCAAATTAGCACTTGCCATTCCAATACTAAAGTATTGGCACCCCTTTGGCTGTGTTTGAGTCACTCACCACCATTTAAGACAAACGCTCCGTGTCTCATGTTCCTTTTTTTCTTCCCTGTCTGTAACTTCTGAGTAGTTGTTTATTGATGGTGTTCTTCACTTGTCTCCGCCCACAACCTCTAGAGAAACCTCTCTGACGCACTTTTGATATGTGATAGGAAACGGATCAGGGTAGGGATCGTTCCGGATTTGGATTAGTGACCCTTTCACCAGCACATTATTTAACACGCATGTGAAACGTGTGTATAGTAGAACCGTAAACACAACCTCACCTTTCTCGATGCTGAGCGAGTCGATGGCTCTGTAGGCTGCATTCTGGACGCTGTATTTGGTGCCGGCGGCCATGACGGCCTGATAAACTGGCAGACAGGAGTCTTTAGGAATGTGCAGCTCCCAGCCGAGCTCTCCGACGAAGGACAGACGCATGGCTCGTACCTGCACGCGCACGCACACACACACACACACGCAGCCATTAATTTCTCCAGTGTTCTCAGAAATGCTGAATATTGTGACATCAGCGAGTAAGAAGCAGAAACCAGAAAGCATCATTAAAACAATGCACTTGTTCTTTCAGCAATTGCTATAAATAAACAGCGGCTCTTGGATAGCGACTCTACGACATGTTTAGTTTTACACTGGAGCTGCGACCCTCCTTACGTTAAGTCATGGACATCTGCCTCAAACCACAATCAGTTCCACAGTAATGTCACTGAACATGAAGTTAAATATGATGTTATTTAATAACGTGATCACGGAGCTTAATAATGACATTTTAAGCATGTGTATATACAGTATATATGATTTAGCCATGTGTTAATAAAATATTTTGTGTGGAACTTCCTTTTAGCTACATTAGCAAAAGTAAAGAAAGAAAATGTAAGAGTTTGTGTTGATTCTGCAGGAACTAATTGTAAAAAAGTGCCTGTGTGGTGAAGACAGAGTTAATTGGAATAAATTGTGTGTGTGTGTGTGTGTGTGTACGCTGACACAGCACACCATTACTCCTGTTCACTCTCAGCTCTCTACAGAGGAACAAAGTGTGCACTCATGTCTTTTCTGAATCAATTGCTCCTCTGCAATCTTCAGCACTTTTATTTTTGTTTCTCCATCAGATGGACTGAAGCGTCGTGTCTGATTCACATTAAACGTCTAAACAATTCTTTATTAGGATTATATATGTATTTCGTATCAAGATGAGTGGAAAAAAAGAAATTATATGCAAAATCTTTGGCTTTTAAAAACAATAAATATTACAAACAAAGTGCTCGTAATTCTCCTTTGCTAGTTTTTCATGACGAATGAAATGATTCTGAATATTACTGAATGACCTTGAATCGTTCCGGATGTGTATCAGTGATTACTGGGTAGATTACAGATCAGCGTTAGTGCCTGATGTGCTGCTAATACGGATCATGATGTGCTTTTTAAAAACAGCAAGAACGTGATAAAGGATGAGCACATGATGGCTGAAAGAATAAATCAATTTTTAATCATCCAAAATGTATTTCTGTCCACGTCGACCACATTGTGAGGTTTGACCCACACTGAAAGGTGCTATAGAGGCGTTTTTTTTTCCTTCTCATATTTGGATTCATGAATATTTGCATGAATCTCTAGATTTTGTGCTTAGAAACAAGTCAAAATTCAAAACAAGTCGATATTTTATTTAAAAAAGTATACACCAAAAATAAAAAATATCTGCTTCCCTTGTTTGCCATTTTTGTTCACGTCAAAACAAAAAAATTCATCAGTATAAAACACATGTAAACGAACCTGATGATTAAATCGTATTTCTATTCATTTGCACCATAAAAGTCATCCTTTGTGCAGCTATGGGGTTTGAAAACTGTAGAAAATGTGATATTTTACGATCAGTGATATCACCATCAACATCCAAATCACTTCAACGTTCTGTGTTATTTTATTTCTGAAGATATCAAGTGATAGATCTTTATTTACGTGTTTTTTATTTGGTTTTGCAAATGTTTTTACAGTACAAAGGAACAGAAATAATTAGGGGGCCAAGCACCAAAAGTGGGTGAACCCTTTATTTTACTATTGTATAATTCTTCTTCTTCTTCCACATGGAAGTCTACAGCAGCGCATAGAAAGTTCGTACACATTTTATGAAATTTGGCTCAATGGTCGAGGACAGTCTCAGCTACATTCACTGCACTTTTGGTGTATGGCACTCAAGCAGAAAGTAGGACGAACATCTGCAATAATAACTCCAACACACCGTCACAGAATTCTGATTCTTTGGGTTATGCAGAGTTCAACCAATACCATGATGTGAATTTCAACCATATTGGATTTTTTTCATTTTGAATTTTTCAAAAACTTTTTTTCTCTTACAAATTTGGACACTTATTTGTGTTACAGCATCCTGAAAAAATGTCTGATATGCTGGACGGTTCATCCAAGTCACCAGTCGTGAAATGAGGCTATTTCTGAGCTTGACATACGTTTAGCACCATGACCTGATGTTAAGGTCTACTGAAAACAGGAAGTGAGGCAATATCTCAGCAACGGCTTGACATGATGCCTTCAACTTTACTATAATCGCCTTGATAACAAGCACTGATACTGATGCTCCTCAATGGCTTCTGGTCTTCGTCTGTCACTAAGTGGTGCAGCCAAAAAGTACTTGGCCCCTTAATCACTGCTTGCCACAATATTCATATTTGTTTTCTGTTACCGTAACTGAGGTATAAAGAATCACTTTATAACTGCATCATGGGGCTCAGAAACTAAATCGAAACCACGCCGTGAGGTCCTGAGAGAGATTTATAGGCTTAATGTGAATGGGTGTGATGTTTAATGACACGACACACACACACAGGTTTATATAAAGAGAAACTGACCTGGTGTCCAGCAGCAGTCACTATTTTGTGTGTGGAGAAAGGAAAGGCTTCGTTACTCAGATCTGCATCTACAACCTCCTGGAGCAAATCCCGACTGGACACACACACACACACACACACACACACACACACACACACACACACACA
>JAOTRR010000010.1:27223883-27236189 GCA_028570945.1 Gogo arcuatus | reverse complement strand
GCAAATTAAAAATAAGTGCTGGATAAAAACCCATCTATGTTATGTAAATAAAGATACAAATTTCATTGTCCAGTGGTCAAGTGATTATGAGATACGTTGCTTCGCACTTACGATCGGGTTCCCTGTGGTGGTACTCGGATGTTGTTCGGATATACGGCCGTCGTACGGTCGCAAAGGCATCAAAAATCAAATCAGGTCGATGCATTACCATATTTTCTTAAGTATGGAGCTCTGCTGTTAGTAATTATTAGGCTGCTGACTCAGTTGACCCTGTTCGACTGACTAATCGCACAGCGTAAAACAGTTCTCTGGTCTTGAGATCAGTGGCTTCAATGCAACATCATCAGCAGCTGATTTACACACGGGTTTACACTGTGCGATTCCAGCGCTCTTTCACCATCATTACTTATCGCACCATACGAGATGAATTCTGTGCAATAACACGTGTGCTACATGTCAGATTATACAACAAAGACGGCTACTACATTCTGCTGTACTGGGGGCTCAGTGACACCACACAGGTTTGTACATCTTCAACTGGAAAGCATAAAAATAATTTTCACTTTGTCATAATAGTAAAAAAACTCTATGAAGCTTATCTAAAGCGTCTGCATGCTAGTTAGCTAGCTACAGACTCGAAGACTTTCGTGTCCTGTTGTCATATATGTGGAATGACACGTTATAGAGACGTTCAACAAACTGCTCTTCTTTTGAAAACAATGTTTTGTTTATGTTTCTCTGTCACCAATACTGTGTTTGTAGCTGTCTTGTGAGTTTTGTGTAATTATATTCCATCGAACTATTGCTAGACGAGTGTCATAGCAGCGCTAACACTCTGAGATTTTAAGCAACATTTTACATCCTAAGACCAACGTTCTCAACTCAGGACCAAAGATTATCCTTCACGATACACGACTGTGCCTGCGGCAGCAAAATAAGAGAGAATATCGTACGGTATAAAGCCGATCAGCTTTAGAAGATTTGACACTGAAATGTTCAGAGCTTGTTGAACATCACATGCTTGTTTCTTATGTTTCATTTTTAGAGCTTTTAGTGTCAGATTTTTGGGCAAACAACCTGAAATTGATATTAGAATTTTTATTGCGAGCCCAAAGCCTCGGCATTTTGGTTTCTCCTTGTTGTTTACCATCACACTTCAAATCCCTCAGGATATATTTAAGTTTGTTTTCTTGACATCTGCAGGTCGGAGTCACTCGATGTTGAGCAACTTGCAGAAGGAGATGGACGGCTCCAGACCTACTGTAGGAAGCCCTGATGTGATCATTAAAAGTTACACTTCATGCAGCTTTGCAGGTATAAAACATGTAGTTCTTCTCTTCAAGGTTCCACATCAGTACTTTTTTTTCTGGATGAATCACTTTTCAGTTTCAGACGCACCCAAAGCAGACGCGACTCACGCGCACTTTTCCAATTGGACAGTCTTTGTTTGTGATGAACTTCAAGCCAATCCTAGTGCAGGAGGCGGGGTTTATTAGAATACGGTTAGGGAAAGAAAAAAACACACCCCGAAAATTTTTTTTTGTCTGGGTTCCTTCAAGGAAAGCCGACGTGTGTGAGTTTTATTACCACTTCCGGCTGAGGAACACCGTGGAAATGTGCAGTTTACTCACTAAATCCTGAAAATAACCTAATGTTAGAGATTTATCAAGGCTAAAACTTTAGGTGTTTAAACATTTCACACTTAGAAAACCTTTAGTGTTTAAAAAAAGTTTGTTCACAGCACAGATTTATTTAATAAATATTATCATTCCAGTTCATATTAAACTGATATGTACAGTCACATTTATTTATTCCTAATTAATGCTATTTGAAATGTGCTATTTTCTATTCTTTCTTTCTTTCTTTCTTTCTTTCTTTACAAAAAAATACTATTTTACTCAATTACTATTTACTATTTTTTGTATGATTTCTTTATTGTTGTTGATATTGTAAACTTATTTTTATTTATGATCTTTTATTTATTTATTTATAAATAAAACATATAGGCCTATTGCTATTGGATTCATGTTACCAATCTTTATATCATTTATAATAATTAAAATAATTTTATATACAGTTTATAACCAGTAATCTTTATATACACTCAACGTCCACTTTATTAGGAACACCTGTACACCTTCTCATTTAATCAGCCAATCAGTATATAAAATCACGCAGATACACATCAAGAGCTTCAGTGACTGTTCACATCCAACATCAGAATGAAGGAAAAGTCTGATCTCTGTGACTTTAACCGTGGCATGGATGTTGGTACCAGATGGGCTGGTGTGAGTTTTTCAGAAACTGCTGATCTCCTGGGATTCTCAACACAACAGTCTCTAGAGAAAAATAAACAAACAAACAAACAAAAAAGCATCCTGTAAGCGGAGGATCTGCAGACTGAAACACCTTGCTGATGAGAGATCAGATCAGACTGGTCTGAGCTGACAGGAAGTCTATAGTAACTCACATAATCACTCTTTACAACCACGGTGAGCAGAAAAGCATCTCAGCACGAACAATACATCAAAGTGTGAGGTGGATGAGCTACTACAGCAGCAGACCACATCAGGTTCCTCTCCTGTCAGTCAAGAACAGGAATCTGAGGCGATCATCAGTCCTATAGAAAACCCAAGGGATGTCATGGGTCCTATATAAATGAGATATGATGCAGTAAAGTGAGAAATCCAAACGATCATCTCGAACAATTCCTTGGACCTATCTTATAGTACATGTGGCCCAACGTTTCTTCAGTTCTCTGCTCACAATTTTAATTCCTATCTGCAATTAGTTTCCACAAAAATAGAAGCAAAACATCAAACTGTGATTTCATTGTCTCCTGTCATATACAACCTCTCATTAAATGTACACAGAGACGATATGAAGAAAAATAAAGCTTGGAAGGAAGTAGGAGAGATTGTGCCTCTGATGAGTGTATGTAGCTAGTACAGTTAGCTCGCTTTGCTAATCTAATCTGAGAACAAAACTCGTACGAAGCCAAGTGTGCACCATGTACCACTGGTTAGTGTGTTTTTAAATTTGTGTTTAACTTGTTAGCTTTAGAAGCTATATATATGAATATATGTATATAGCTATTACTGTTTCTCATTGGAGTTCTTGTTAGTAACGCTGAGCTGGCCACGCCCACAATCAACAAACTATAAGTGACACAAATTTGTCACTCTTTCATTTTCTATATACACATGTGACATGTTTTCTCAATTCTATATAAAATTGTGTATAATGCATTAAAGTAACAAAGCCAACCGATTGGCTCGAATGATTTCTCAGACCAATCCTATGACATGTGAGGGCTGACGCTTCTGGAATTCTGGAATTCTGGATTCCAGACGCTTCGGGAATTTTTAGTCGTCCACAAAACATTTACACAATGATGATTGATAAATGACGTCCAACATGTCAGGACACATCGTCTCCATCCATCAGTGGAGAGTGCAGTTAGAGATTAAAGCTACTCTTATTTCCTTCCCTTGATGGATGAGGCATTTTACAGCAATATCTAAACTACAAGCAGACCAGTAGTTTACACTCACAGTGTGAAAACGGCAGCTCAGTGAAATCTGTTTCTCTGGTTTTCAACGAATTACCACAAGAGGGCGGTGTTGAGCTTGAGCAGTCTAAGGATCTAACGGAACATCATGTAGCATCTAATCGTCTGTGATTAAAATATCTGTGATTTTATACTAAAAGAACCAACAGAAATTTCTTCTAGTTTACTTTCCAGTCAGTTGATCATCAGGACAGGATGTGACTCTGTGTCAGAGATGCAAAAGTGCTGGCGAGTCTTTACTTCACCCAGAGCGCTCACAAAATCTCTACATTGATTCGGTCGCACATTTATCACCAGCTGTCCACTCAGGAAGCTGAACAGAATTGACCAGCAGCCATCGGCACTATTGAGGACTTGAGCACTAAAGAATGCTGAGACACAAGGAAGGGACAAAAGAAAGAGGAAAAGCTGAATCCTGGAAGAAAACCAAACCCGAGGAATGCTGGAGATGAAGAGATATACAGCTGACAACCAGTTAAACCAATTTCACTTGGCCCCCCGTCACACAATTGAACCAGGACTGTGCTGGAACCCAGGCTGGGTCAAAGAGGGCACCATTTTGGCACCTGCTCCCGCCCCTTTGGACACCGCCCTGGCCCTGTGAGGGCACTTTCCCAGCAACCCCTGCACACCCATGCTTGAGAGAGTTCATGTGACTCATCGGTAACTTTTCACAGCTGGGTCAAAGGTCAGAGCAGCAGGGCAGCAGGGTGTGGTGGCCCAGTCAGGGCACACAAGTCAGTCATCCCAACTCAAACACTTATTCAGCACAGAGCAGCGAGGGCAGGAGGAGAGAGGTGGGGGTACTTTAGAGGGATCCAAGCACCAGTGGGGGGTCTCAGTGATATAGCTGCTAAAACCGCGGCTACAATGGGTGGGGGGTCGTGTCAAAGGAAGATGGTCCAGTGGTCAGCTGCAGCTCCTCTTTTCTTTGGTCAGTCCCAAATCCCTCAGAGGGCGGCTGCGATGCTCTGGGAAACTCTGCAACTTCTTGCAGACACATTAATAATCAGCACAGACGTTCTCATGCAGCCATCAATAAATGTCACTCCTGCTCCCACGCTCCGTCCACATCGAGAAAACTTCATCAGCTCGTCTCATCACGTACACAGGAACGAGCAGGAGTCGAAAAGCAAAATATTATTCTATATGTTATATTTGATGATCATAGAAAAATAATCAGTATGGAACTAGTTAACTAGCATCCTGGTTTTTTTGCATTTTTTAATGAAGTAAACAGCAGATTTTGCTAGCTTGTGGAAGAAAATGATTATTTCTGTCATTTTAAAGGAGCATTCAAAGAAATCAGAGTCTCATATTGACAGAATTTTGCGAATAGGACGAACAATAACTGATTTTCTTTTCAATCAGTGGTTAAAGAATAAACTACTGTGTGTGCTGCTGTTTTAGGAAAATAATCAACAACCAGTTCGTGTGATGAAGCAGAGTCACCACTGCCACCCCGAAGCTGATTAATTTCCTGCAACAGCACATGATTTATTCCTTTAACAACAGCAATTTATCAACAATTACAATTTAAAATTTTTTAAAGAATGACATCATACTTTTTATCTGTTTATAGTTACATTTTACATTTGCGGAACAAGTTAGTTGAGCTGGTTCAGTGAAACAAGTTACAGCTTTGCCTCTGACTGTTATGAAGTGCTGACACTGGAGACTCCTTCCAGAAATGTTACATAAACAGAAAACCTCACCACATCAACGATTTAAAAAATATATATAAAATATATAAAAAATTAACTTGCATTATATTTGAATCAGGATAAATAGTAAAAATACAGAAAATTCATTCATCATGTTAATGCAGTCAGAGAAGAGCTGGATAAAATATAAATATTCACATATAAAGTTAAAACAGTATTATTTACTTCTTTATATTAATTTCTATTAAACAGTGAGGGGAGAAATTCTCACAGCATTTCTTTTTTTTTAAACTTATGAATTCTTACACACTACAGAACACACTGCTGACCTGATACTACTTGATAGATCATGAGATATTTTATGATTATTAATAAATCCAGAATTATTTAATTCATTTTTCAGCTTAAAATAAACAAAGGAAATATTAATCACACCAAATATGTATATGGGACTAAAATCAGATGTTTACATGTGAACAGCTTTAGGTTTGTAGATTATAAATAATAAGGTGATGTTATGTTTACTGTTACAGGATTTCATTTCAAAATAAAAGACTTTTGCTTTTATTATTCAGTTCTCAAAAAATATATATATAAATGTTTGTGGAACATCTTAGCATGAACAACATTATAGTTATATAATTAGGTTTTTATTATAAAATTAATAACATTAATTAATTAATTGTCATTAATGGGATAGTTTTTTAGACAAAAAGCCATCAATCCTCCAACACTAATTATAAACTATACATACTTAATATAACGGATATCAGCCATGTTCTAAAACAAAAAACAAATAAACACAGATCTAGAATTTAGTTTCGTGTTATGTTTTAGTGCACGAGCATTCAGGGTCCAGTCGTATAAAATTCCTCGATTATAAGCAGCTAAAATTCTGAAATGATTAATTAATGGCTATAAATAAAATACTGTAATTTTGATGTCTTTTTCACACAGGTGCTTCATGTTACCACGTTCGACTAGTGCCGTGGACTCTGAACAGATGAGATATGTCTGTTTTTTGACACCAGGAGAATAAATGCATACTTTTTTGACCAATCGTCTTTAACTGTTTTGTTTTTATTGTCCACTTTTTTAAAAACATGCCACAATCTCTGTTTGAAGAGAAAAAATCAGAGCAGAGAGTAAAAATATAATGAAAAATATATGAAGGTGTGTAAACTCTCCCCCTACTGAGTTCATGTCTCTTCCTGTAGCTAGTCTCTGGTCCAATGAGCTTCCTTCAGCTACGTCATTTTCATAAAGACACGTGATTGGTGAAACCACAACAGAGGATCTGCCATCAACAGAGAAGCTGCAATGGATCGTGTTTAGAAAAATAGAGTTTTTAAATATTTTTCTCAGGTATTTTATAAAGTACTCAGTTCAGCTGAAACACGTTGCTGGGTCTGAAGATGAAACGTGATCCATTAGTTTTATCTGTGATATAAAAATGAAAAGCAGGTCAGAAATTTCTGAGTAAACAGGCGCATTAATGTGAGCTAGCTCAGCGTTTTCACTTGATGATAGCCAGCGGTGGGGGTGTAGTCACACGACGAAAACACAGTTTGGATTGCGATGTTGTCAAAAATCGTGAGACATTTACCCTGAGTCCATGCTCGGACAGGACAAAGCGACAGGCGAGGGTTCATTCGATGTAAGTACACGACACGGAGATACAATTCCAGCGACAAGCGACATTTAATTACAACTTTTCAATCCTGATTAGACAAACATGACACGGTAAAGTCACAAATCCAAACATTAGTAAATTTAAATTTTACAGAGAAGTGTGTGCACTTTGGCTACGACCATCACATATCAGAATATTGAAAGGCCAGACAGGCCACGCCCACAAACAACATCAGCGACTTGTCTCTTGCTAGTGTGAAATTTTACAGAAACATTTCTACGTATTTTAGGAATCAAACACAATATGATCAACACCACAAACTGAAGTTATTTAGTGCTTTGGTTATAGTCTTTACTTACTGATGTATGGTTATACAGTTACAGGAATGAGATTCAAGCTAAAGTACTAACTCATAAAATGGCTTACAGAATAATAATTTTTTAAAGAAAGAAAGAAAGAAAGAAAGAAAGAAAGGCTTTGGAAAAATGTTTTGTAACCTGAGATCAGCAGCACATCATGTAGCTTGTTCTCTGACCCACATTAGGAATTCTGTGGATTCTCCCAGAAGACGCTTTAACCCGAGTCACCAGCGCTTCTCTTAGGGTCCTTGTTGCCTGGCAACCATCCAGCCACAGTGAAAGAATTCCTCTGCTTTCTTTTCCCCCCTCAGTGGAAGGGATGACTGGGGAAAATGGACTAGTGAGCAGAGAGCAGAGAAGTTCCTCCGAGTCCTGATTCAGGATCAGCTCCGTTCCAAATGACAGTAATCGTACTTATGGGTCAGACAGGGTGAGGCAACACTGTTGCTGGATCAGCACTTTTTTTCTGTTGTTTGTTTGCTCTTGTAGCGTGTAACATGTACACACTCACAGATTTTGCAGTTCATGTTGTGTTTCTAAGAAATGCTCAAATATTCAGCATCATAATTTATCATGAATATAAAACAAAACAAAACATTCAAGGTTCCTCCTGTTATAATCCTGGATTCTGATTGGTCAGAAGGTGTTGATTGATTTTCTATAACTGCAGCTCAGACAGTAGTGCAGCTGTCCCCAGTTCAGACAGACAAGTTTACACTTTGCTGTATAACCAATATTCTTTTAATCTAAAATATATGGAGTATTGAAAAACTTTGGAGTGGCCATGTATGTAAAAAATATAAAAGCTTTCTCACACAACAACAAAAAATATTTTCTACAACTTCAAACAAAATTTGAACACATTTTCCTTCAGCCTAATGGATATTTGACCATTTTTGCAAACTTTTCCAGGATTTCCAGGGCCTTGGGAATGCTGACATTCCAAAACAAGGCCCAAAAAGTGACAAGACCTTACTGCAGGTTCAGCAAATCATATTTCAAGTCTGTTTGCTTGAATTGTTAAGACAGCAATTCCCGCTACAAACTATTAAAAAGAAAAGCTATTAGAGTAACGGATTCTCTCATGAAGTCATGGAATGATGATACAGATCAATGAGAAAGATGGCCTCGGGCTGTAGTTTTCACACTTTATACCCCACGCTGTTTATAGATTGCACTTAATGCTGCTTTGACGGAACAAAAGCTGAGGGCGAGAAATGAAAAATAAAGCGTGGACGCTCTCTGTGAGAGGAGTGGGTTTTATTGAAAAAAAAAACAGTAATGGGTTTTATTGAAAACTATATTGAGTCGATTTTAGCCAAATATTACTTAGATGTAACGAACTCATATTTCAGAGAATCAGTAAAACGTGTCGTCGACCCTCTGGAATGAGTTATTTTTATTTTTATTTTTATTTTATTTTAATTCAGACACTGAAGTGTTTACAGGCACAGGATACTGTAGGTTTCTTTTCACAGAGCTAATGATGCACAGACTGCGTGCTCACAGATGTGGAAAACGGCGACACTGATCCAATCATATCAGCGGCTCTGTAGTACATGTGGCCCACTTGAGCTGCCTTAATCGAGAGGAGGCTTATGGAGGGATCCCCGGAGCCCATTGTGTTTGAGAGGCCGTTTCATTGCCCGCTCTGTGGATGTGGCCTCCTGTCCCCCGCTGCTCCTTTCAGCTCCCAAGTTAAACATTTATCCATGAATGGGGCCGAGTGCAGCGCCGTGGCGAGCGGCCATCTACCGCTGTCTCTGTGTGCATGACTGGACACCAGCCTTCCCCAGTGGGGCTCGGACATCACAACTGTCTACTGTGTGTGTGTGTGTGTGTGTGTGTGTGTGTGTGTGTCCTTTCTGGCTTAAAAACACACCAATATGACTTTAATACTTGGACAAGAATTACTCACTTTTTTTGTTTTTAAATCAAAACAGCTAAAGGTCCAGAGTTGCCTTCCTCACCCTCAAAACTTCACTCTTTTCCTTTTAACATTGCTGTGTTTAGTAAATAATGAATAGAAACCTAGGAGTTAAAAGTAAAATGAATCATTTACATTCAGTGGCATCCAAAAATCTGAGACCTCACTGGAAATCTGGGGCTTTTCTTTTCATTTTTTCCAACAGAAAATAATTTGTCTTATCATCCAGAGATCACGACTCAATCGAATCCTGACTGCACCACAGCCATCTGGGTGGGAGGGACATACCATCTCTCCCCTGTCAATCACAGCCACACAAGCCGATCGTGAGGCTTCTGTGAGCTCATGTATGAGGAAGAGGGTAGATAGCACTTTCCTCTGAGTGTGTTCCATTGCCCTGTGATGCAGCATGAGCAGCAGTTTAAAAAAATAACGTGTTTGGCTGGTTTCATGTGTCTCAGAAGAAGCACATGCTAGCCTTCACCCTCCCCAGTTATTAACAGTCATACGATGAGGAGACCTGGATGATGATGGGTGGGACCTGGACCAAGACCAAGTTAGGAAGAAAATCAAGGAAACAAATCAGATGAAAATAAAACAAAAGTTTTACAATTTTGAAAAATGTAAAACAAAGTAAAGAAATGTTCAATATCTCGAGCGTTCAATATGCATAATTTATAGGTTATTATTTAGCCTAAATGTAAGTAAATTTGTGATATTGGTCATCTTAACTCCTTTGTACAAAAGGTCAGTTTTCCTCGAGTCTTATCTCTTCAACTCCCATAGATTTGATCTAACACAGATCCTCACATATAGCGTCCATGCTAACTTGAGTGCACACTGTAATTACAGCAAAATATAAATAAATACTAAGAAATTTTGAAGTTCATGTAAATATTTATACAATTCTACTTTTCACTGAAAATATCATTTGTAATGAAAATGTTTGTATTAAATTAGAAATTAATGCAAAATAGAAGCATTTTCATTTGTCATTTCAGATATTTGGACCCCACTGTTTTACTCAAAGCCTCATAATAATGCTGTGTTCCATTTAACTCAGAAGTGTGAAGTCTGAACTCGGAATTAGGTCATTTTTGAGCTTGGTGAGTTCAACCTACAAAGTGGGGAAAAATCATGGACACTTCCCTGAAAGTGTGTTTTGTTAGCAAACAAACTAGCCAGCTAACATTAGTTATCATGAGTTTTTGATGTATTTACTTTCTCAAAACAGTGAACTGTACAGTTAGTGTACTGTTATAGCCAACCAACGAATGCATTTATGTTGATTGATCTAACGTTAATTCTTCTGTAAGTAGTGAAGTGATATTTAAGGTTGGTGGTGTGAGCGGCCATGTTGACATGACATCATATGCTGGATTTGGGGTTGAGGAGACCTTTCCTGACATTCTGAGTAGGAATTCAGGAATTTCAAATTGAAACCATGTTTTTTTTCCTCAGTTGGATGTCAGAAATTCCCAGTTTACCAAAACACTCTATGCATGTGAACTCTCCATATCTGCTACTTTACCTAATAAAAAGCTATAAACAGATATGTTTTCAGCCTGGACTTAAACACTGAGACTGTGTACGAGTCCTGAACACTAATTGTAAGACTGTTCCATAACTGTGGGGCTTTGTAAGAGCAGACTCTGCCCCCTGCTGTAGCCTACACTATTCAAGGTACCAACAAAAAGCCTGCACCTTTTGATCTACGAAATTCCAGGTTTTGAGTTTTAGTCAAAACCAGCATAAAATTACAAAATATACTCAGAACTACAGTAACAGATCAGATTTTAATTTCATGGTTGTGCTTAGAAAAGCCATTGTTTTTGTGTTTTTTTATAGCTAGATTTAATATTCAATACAATTCCTGTATTACAAATAAATATGTGGTGTTTTATATCATTTTATCAGCAGAGATGATGAGTGGTGTAGGGACTGATTAAAAAACAATCAAACTTTTTAATTTGAAAGTTGTGGGTTTGCTGTTTATAGTCCAAATGTCTTTCAACATGAAAATTGAATACATAAAAATACAAAACCTTAGCAGAGTGCTCGTTTATAGACTTTGTGTCCTGATAAACTATGAGCTCAGTGGGTAGGCTTTGGGTGACCGATAAGAAGGTTCTGAGTTCAAATCCCAGCACTGTGAAAGCATGAGCAAAAATCAATGTAACAGTGCCTGCACCATCAAAGTTCATGTTTTACGTAATGATTTAGAAATTATTTGTTATAGACATTTACATTGCATCTTGTCACAGAGATCTGTAGCTTAACAGGAAAATAGTCATAAATTCAAATCCATATGTAATCCACATAATAATGTAGG
Organism: Gogo arcuatus; assembly: GCA_028570945.1. Classification (NCBI taxonomy): domain Eukaryota; kingdom Metazoa; phylum Chordata; class Actinopteri; order Siluriformes; family Anchariidae; genus Gogo; species Gogo arcuatus. Next base: position 27,224,703 of record JAOTRR010000010.1, on the reverse strand, counting down.
AAAGTGTTAAGTGAAAATAGACCAACAAGTCCTCGAAAGACGTTTCAGGATTAAAGAAAAACTCTCCCATATGATGTTACGTATTTAACTGATGTGCCTAATATTTGAACAGTTGGAATACATTAATAAAGGGGTTAAAAAGAAATTCTGCCCTAAAGAGTGTTTTGGGGTTTTTATTTTTTATTTTTTATTTTTAGTTAACTTAGTGTCACAATGAACTGAAGAACTGTTTCATCATAAAAATCTTAAATGTAATCTAAATCCTTCAGTTATTTATGTAAAATGGTTCCTCTATGGGAGTGTTTTAGAGACACCTTTTTAAGAGAGTAGGTTGCCTAATTAAGGATCTCCTTAAGATTCTCGCTCTCAAGACCCAGTGAAAAGGCACACGGGAAAAGGAGGAAGTGGTAAGAGTCTCTTTTTTTCCTTCTCCAAAATGAGCAATGAATAGCACACACCGGGGAACCACAAGGATCAGAAGAGGACGAGGAGGAGGAGGAGGTTAAATCTCACCCACTTAAGAGATGAATGATGAAATGGGCTACATTCCAAATCACATGGCCTACTCTATGAAATATCAACTTTTGTGTTTAGTTCAGGCCTCTTGAGGGACCCTCAATCTAGGGACCCTGGAACAGTTCCACTATTTCACACACACCCTTGTATTCTGTAAATATAATAAATATATCAGAGATGTATAACAGAACGTCCCCAAGTGTTTTATTCCTCTTTTATCATTTTTTAAACAATGAAACATCATACTTTAAATATATACAGTGGTGCTTGAAAGTTTGTGAACCCTTTAGAATTTTCTATATTT
>JAOTRR010000010.1:27047626-27067414 GCA_028570945.1 Gogo arcuatus | reverse complement strand
CAGATGGGTTAAATGCAGAGAGAGAATTTCACTGTGCTCTAAAGGTACATGTGACCAAATGAAGGCTTAAAATTCCTAAAACAAAAACAAGTTTTCATTTTTTGACCAACTGAACCCATTTTATGGTGACGCCCCAAATCTGGATTCTGATTGGTCAAAATCTGGACATTTTTACAGAACAGCAGCTCTGACAGTCGTGCAACAAATGCAGATGACAGGTTTATATATTATATTATAGTAAAATAACAAAACAAAAAAACCCCCCAAATACTTCGCCTTCTGTCCGTATCCGTATTCGAATGCGTTATCTGGTCAGGCCGAATAATGTTTTTGTGTTCTGTTGCGTAATCCCAATAAATAAGTAAATACATAAATACATAAGGGCAAATAATGATTACCCGTATTAAAAACAAACACTTTCAGCATCTAAAGTGACCGACTTTATTATTTTTTGTTACTAAGGACAGAAGAAAAGGTTTTGGAGATCTTCAGGTCGTGTTAGTGGAATCACAAGTTTGAGTCTTTTATCACTCCTCCAGTTACATTATGCCTATTTTTGTTTATTTCACTGAAACCAATCTCGATCTAATTAGAAAATTTTAAGCCCTTGATCCTTCTAATTAGACCTAGGCACGGGTCTTGTAACCGTCTGAGTATTTTGTTTACAGCTTTATCTGGTCAAATCTTTATAAAGGACATTTGGATTAGAGAGCACAGTCCTAACATGAACATTAGGGTTTTTCCCCCTTATTTGATTGCCACGCTAGCTTTCTGTATTGTTTGCGACTCTAATACTGATTACACTGTGATTAAATGTGAGAAACGTTTGATGTTAAAAAAGAGGAAAAAGACAAATTAGCCAGAAGGAATCATTTAAACACTCAGGATTTTATTCGTAAGACTCTATGATGATGATGATGAAGAAGAATTGGACTTCAGAGTGATTTGTTGCTGTCCGTGTTTTGAAGTGTTGTATTTCTGTAATGGAGATAAAGGTCAGGAGACAGGCATGAAGATGAGAGAAAAAAAATGCCTTTATTTATTTGTAAATGTCTCGGTCTTGATTCTCCATTACACAAAATACGTTGCTTCATTTTATTATTGTTCTCACAAACACTGACGGAGATGCTCAATTTGATTTCCAGTTTTTCGTCTTTGTGCTTTGTGTGGATTTGCTTCAGGAAAGGATGGAGATTTGCTTTTAAATAACGTGTACCTTTGTGCAAATTAATAGAAAACCTCTCTCCCTCTCTCTCAGCACTTTAATAACAGCATAGACACTATAGAGCTCAGGGACAGTCAGACAGTCTTAAAATCATTAATCATTAACAGCATGATTGTCTGTTTATTGCACTCTGACTCACAGCTGGGTGATAATGATAACGATGATACTGATATTGTGATAAATTACATTACAAAATACCTTTCTCAGATATCATGGGTATCACTATCTTTTTATAGCAAGTTTTGTTGCTAAAAGTTACTTGTGATCGGAAGTACCTAATTTGGTAAAGACTAAGATTTTATACTTTTTCACTATATACTTTTCTAAGAGATCACCTGTATCTTTTTTTTTTATTTATTTTTTTAACGTTTTGTGTATAAAAATTACACACTGAGATTGTAAACATTTTACAGATTCAAAACCTTACCAATTTTTACATATTTTTTTTAAAACTTCATTTTCTTAGTTAATTATATTTGTAGGCTTTAAATACAAGTATCTTCACACTTTTATTGTACATTACAAGATGGCTGCTGTGAGGATCTTTAGGTCATTAGGAGTCACTTGTACTCATTCTGAGAAATTAAACGCACTACCAACATAATGGAGGCGATATAGAACCATGTGACACCGTGACTAAACACAACCCACTAAACAAACTAGCACTGTGTCTCAAATCGCATCCTCGTGTACTATTCTAGACCATTATTGAGCACCGATGCTGACCGGTTTTCCTATTACAGTTAGTGTTTGAATTTTAAAAACCTCTCATGTCACATTCAGACCTACCAAAATCTGTGTTTTGCGTAGCAGCCTTCTGGATGTTCAAAAGTAAACACTTTCGAATGCAAGGTCAGAGTTTTCAAATTAAGACGCAGCTCATGACGACAATCGGAAAGTTTTAAAGAGAAACTCACAACCTTCTGTAGCTTTAATTAGCTTAAAGCAGTAAACACTGAGCCACTGCTTACCGGTTGTACTTTTTAAAATGAAATCATTTTGTTGATGGTTTGTTAGCAAACCTGTATACCGTGATTCATATCGTCCATCATAGACATGACTTCATGTATCGTGGTATGATTTTTTTTTTTTTGTGTGTGTGAGATATTGCCCAGACCTATGGCAGTATTGTAGAGTTCTGGCTGTAATATTTAAAACAGCATGAGGTGTAGAAATATATTACAACACACACACTTGAGCCCTGTGACATGTGTCTCTCTCGAATGTGTGTCTCTGGTCTCCCGCCTGCCCAAAGCTGCTTTGAATGAATTTTATGTGTGGGGTAGAAAGAAGCCAGAAAAGCCCTGATGGCTGTTTTGGGGTAACTGTGGTTCTGCTCTCTGCCTGCCACATAACGAGCGCTCCTCTGGGTGAAGGAAAGCCCGGTATGGTGCTGTAGGAGATCAGCTCTCTCTCTCTCTCTCTCTCTCTCTCTCTCTCTCTCTCTCTCTCTCTGGCATAGGAGAGCTGTGTGCATGTTCCTTTCACTCAAATCATCCAATGCTGTCCAAACCTCTTCCTCCTGTTGCTGCTTTGTGATTTCTAAACTGGGACTGGGATACACACACACACACACACACACACACACACACACACACACACAGTTGATGCACTCCAGAGCAAAGCAAACAAACCAGAGGTTTCTTTACCAAAAATGTACATGTAGGGAGATTTGTAAATGCAGCAGAACAATCCTAAATAGTTTATAGTTGAATATAGAAGTTAAGAGAATGAATGTGTGTTGGTCTGGGGAAAACCTTTCACAAGATGAAACTTTGACTTGTTTTTGTTTTTGGGTTGTATATAGTTCTGAAAGCTACACACGTTCCTGAACTGTTTCTCTTTTGCATGTTTCTCAATCACAGCTAAAATTCCAGCATTTTAAAATGAAAAATGAAGGAAATCACATTTACAAATTTCTTTCCAGTTGCACCGAAAGATGCCGTGCCTACTTATACATTTTGCATAGAAGCTCCACCTTTTAACATCAGAACATACTGCTATGATTTCGATTAAAAAAAAAAAAGTCTAAAGAGCAGTCCCCTTAAAACCCCTAAAAACAGTACGAGCCAATCGACATATGAATGAATGTAGAAGCCCCGCCCCCTTCGCATGTCTCACATTTTAGTAATCTCTCATCCCGACTACATTTCCCCACGCAGACACGGCACTCTCACGGTAAAGTGGAGAGTGTTTTGTGGTCATTAAGTAAGGAATAACATGCGTCAGGCCGTGTGGTTATATGAAAATAATCCACACCAAAGATTACAGTGTGTAATTATTAAAACAAATAATTTATAGTTTTATAGATTTAATGTTATGGAATATCTGAGAGACAGGTTAGTTCCTGTTATCACTCAGGTTATAGCTGTGATAGACAATTGTTCCCTCAGCGTGTGCTCTCTCTCTCTCTCTCTCATAAAAAAAAAAAAGAGAGAGAGAGAATGCAGCTTGTCCATTTATGGAGAAACCGGAAACACCTCTGTCAAGAAGACTTTCCCATGCTGGGAACCGTGACCGTTACACTGACACTGGAGGCTCCTTCCATAAATGTTATGTAAACATGTGCTAACAAAAACGTCAAAGAATGTAGTTTTCTTTGTTAAGCAACAATACGCTGTTTTAAATCTGTTTATTAGATTGTGTGGAGCCTCCACCGTACACGTCCCTGTGAATGAGCCGTTACTATAGAAACGATAATGTATTAGAGCGAGCGCACTGATATAAACCTGTCGTTCATGTTACAGCTGGAACTACTCTCCAAGTTCCTCTGTTATACAGAAATAACACACCTTCTGCCCAATCAGATTCAAGCATTTGAATGTGAGGGGGGGAACTATCAATGTAGTTCCACTTGGCTATATGTATAGTTATCATTTAACTTGACTGAGGTGTGAAAAAATACAAATTTAGTCTAAACATGGTCAAAAACAGCACGTTTTCATCTAAAAGAGAAAACCAAAGTGTCCGATCCAACACTAATTTTAAAGATTAAAAAAACGTGTTTCCATTTACAGCACGTAACTCTCCAAAAACTAAATAATATTGTGAAGAAATGAAAAACCCACTTAGCTAAAGTCAAAGTGTGTAATAGGCAGAAAAACAATTTTGCAACCTAAATTTTCGCCTTTTTTCACCAGAATTCGTCCAAACGTGAGGAGTTTTCCCAGACTGCCAGACAAAAAAGGGCACAAGTTTAATTTTCTTCTCATAATTCAGTCATCTGCATTCGCTTTCCTGTATGGACTAATGCTGTTGGTTTCACCTTCAGTCGTTCACCTGGCCTACTGCCCTGCTCTCTCTCTCTCTCTCTCTCTCTCTCTCTCTCATGGTTGCAGTAAGACGTACAGTTAAGCACTAACGATCAACAACATTCACTAGATCATTAGGTTTTCTCGTTCTTGAACTCCCGCACTCATGTCCAGTACTCTTCTCATTCTCTTTCTAGGTTTGCCCAAGAGAATGCTTCTGTTGCCCGTCATGAAAGTGCCCACCTACCCCATCCCTCACTACTCCTTCTTTTAGCTCAGGAGATCCAGCAACTCGTACACACACACACACACACACACACACACACATTTTTAATTCAGAAGGGAATGTCAGAACGCATGTCCGAGTGAAAACGTTAAGGACGTTACAGAGAATAATTTGTAAAGATTTTATTTTACTTTATTCTATTTTTAATTTTCTGACTTGGTGCAGGTTTTTAAGTTCTTAAAGAAGGGAAAAAAAAGACTTGAAGGATTTGTACTGTGAATTGTTACCTCGTTCATGAGTTTTACATTATATAGCCTTTTTCTTTTCTTTTTTTTTTTTGTTGCCATTTTTTGTTTTCTGTAAGACGGGTGGATTACGGATATCCAATCTGGCAATAGGCACCATCTCTGTAAAGATGGGAGAAATTATGGGATGTATAGGTCTAATTTAAAGATACTGTTGATAAATAAACCTTTATCTTATTTAACCGCCATATAATCATCGACTGGTGTGTACATGAGAAGCCGTACAAGAACTCGCACATCGCTGATAGATTTTTTTAACGTGTAGCTGTGAAGCATAAGAAAACACACACACACACACACCCCATCTGAGTTTAGAGCAGATTGCTGAAGTACACAAACACATCACAACAAAGAGCCGACACACCGCAACACACCGGAGCCTCCAGTCACCGGCACACATCGGAGAATCAAAAGCAGCAACATGGGATCCATGGAGATATGCTGCCTAATTGTCTTATGTCCTGTTTTTTTTTTAATTATTATTTTGGTGTTTTATTTTCCCTCCTTCTTGTTGAGCGTCTTGTTGAGAGTCTGAGCTGTTGAGCTGTAAAAGTTCTTCCTCGTCCACAGGCCAGTGTGAACCACCTCAACCTTCAAATTTTTTTTTTTTTTTTTTTTTTTAAGAAGAACCTCCTCCTTCCTCCTCCACATTGTTCCTTAGAAACAGTTCTGCTCTTATTGTAAACTTTTTAATCAAGGAACTCAAATTCCTGTTTAACACGATTTAACTCCATAATCGGTCAGAAGGTGTTTGCGCTGGTCCGTGACAGGAAAATGTGGCCATCACTAACCAAAGAGAACCACCATCTTTCTTTCTTTCTCTCTCTACCTCTCTCTCTCTCTCCCTGGTTACTCGCTGTGGTCACATGATCCCCATTGCTGTAAGATGGAGGCCTTTCTTCATCCTTCATGATCATCTCTAAATCAAACACCAAAAAAACCCACCCGTGTCCACTCAGAAACCAATGGGGCCTGTTCTCTTTGATGGCGATGGCGTTCATGGTGTACTGTACTCTCTCCGAAATCGTTCTGGTTCTGATTTGTCAGAGTTATGTACTAACCACATCTGTCTGGAACTTTTTGGAAGTTGCCGACATACCTTTCCTCACACATCCTTCTGCTTTCTTTCTTTTTAAAGATTTTTTTTTTGGTAATGTTTTTATCGGAAAGTGATAACCGTGCAACTTTGTGTGTGGTGGTTTTTTTTTTTTGTTGTTTGTTTTGTTTTGTTTTGTTTTTTACCTCCTGGTGTTCAATGAAAACCCCACATACAGCCTGAAAGAGCAGAGACCCTACAACCCACAGCTCTAAACCCCACCTTTCCTCCCATCCCACCCCATCAGAGTTTGTAGCCCCGCCTCCTGCTAGCCCACGCCGTTATTAATTGCAGCTCTCTCTGCTCTTCTCCTCACTGTAGGTGGTCTTTTCATTGACAATCCTTTTTACCAGCCACGGACCATCGCACCTTTTATTATTCACTTGGGTCCTCAAGATCTCTTCTCTGACTTCTAGAACCATCAGGTTGTGTGGCTCTAAAGTGTCGTGTACCGCTCCAGGCTTGACCAGGCGCGCGCTCTCTCTCTCTCTCTCTCTCTCTCTCTCTCTCTACCACACAAACGTCCTAAAAAACCGCACACACTCCTTTCTCCCAAACACAAGCAGCTCGTAACGAAAGCAATACCCGATTTGTTGAACCTTGGCCCACCGCCGAGGATTTTGGCAATACACGTGAACTATTTTTTTTTTTAAATGGCTTGAAGCTTTTCCTGAGATGATGTGAATGTTCAGTCTTGAATCTTGCGCTGCAATATATTCATTTTCACTGTATATTCCTGAATGAATATGTGACTATATTATAAATATATGCATATATATGTATGGTATAACTCCTACTATAAATATATATGTGTAGATACACTGATGTACTTATGTATATTTCTATACTATATATATACATATACATTTAAATATTGTTGGTACAAATTATTTTAGAAAGTGAAATGTAACTATTATAACCTTAGTATATAACGAATAGCTTTCTCTTCCAGTTTTATATATACACTGAGCAATTTAACGTAATCATTTAATCTATATTAACATGCAATACGAACGCCCTTTTCTTAATCTACAGCTTGTAGATTAGCGATGCTTCGTCCTCTGCGCCTCAGCGGCTTGACCACGTCTGTTCGTTAGATTAGGGGTGTGGTGTGTGTATGTGAGAACTTTGTTTGACCAAAGCCTGGTGTTTTGGCTCTTCACGTCATATACACACAGCAATACGTAACACTTCTCGCATCAAACGCACTCAGACGCAGGTTTTTACAAAGCACACGCACCGTCTTGCGCAGCTACTCGTGTTCCATCCGTGTTTTTTTTTTTTTTTTTTAATTTAACACAAAGCACAATCTGGATTAGCGATTTACTCTGAACCGGAAACCTCAGCCCTGTTTTTATATCACATTTATTAATAATTAAACCAGCAACAGCTCTAGAGTTGAGTGCAAAAGTTTGTACACCCTCAATACAGTGTATTATGTCTATCATGTTGGGTTTTATAGCATTGACAGATACGTTGATGGTGAAAAATAATTTCAATTTAAGTAACTTTTCCTTGCATGTTCCCTTTTCCTATATATTCCCCATCTATATATTTGTATTCCAGTGGAATCTTAAACAGCAGTTCCACCTCATCGCCACACACAAATAATCCACGTCTTTGTCAACTTCCGACCATTTGTTTTTCCACAATTTTGCTTTCTCTACTGCAAAACATTCAGCTCTTAACATTTATTCTTGAGATTACATTTTACAAAATAGATTAGTACCACTGTACTCTTGAATCATTTTCCAAAACACACTTTTTTTTTTTTTTTTTAAAAGACACGTATAGACAGGGTCCAAGACTCATGACAAATTTTTTTTTTCAAGCTAGAATTCTGTTTTGTTTTTGTCTCATAGTTTCAGATCGTCACCTTGTTCTGGAAAACTACCACATATTGTTTTTAACATCTTAGAATTCCGTTGATTGGTGAATTTTTCGGTGTAAAAACCACAGGGGATGCCAACTTTTGCCTTTGACTAGGCTACAAATTCACAAAGAGAATTAATCATATCCAGTAAAGTTAATCAAATCAGCAAAAGAAAATTGTTTAGTAAACTCGAGTGTGCTGTAAGTGAACATTAAGGCTTGACAAGTTCCCTTTAATGACTATTTAAAAAAATATTGTAAATATTATTTATTGGGTAAAATCTGTTTAAATACCCATTAAGTATCTTTAATATTATTGCTATGCCTATAAATGATATATTGTACACTTTAGTAGTAGATTGTAGCTTTTAAGTGCATCTGTAGGATTAAAAATACGACTCATTTATTTAGACATTTGTCAGAATTCTAGTTGCTGGAATTTTAATGATCTGAGCCAAAAAAAAAAGGTATTTAACAAAACTAGACGTCAGTTGGGTTTGAAGTTCATCTTTATTTAATTTGTTAAAAGGTACAGGAAAAAAGTCTATATGATGCATCAGATTTCATCACACTTTCAAGTTGAGGTTTTTCTGAACCAGACAAATGACTTCGAACTTTTTTTTGACTTCAAGCGTGGATGTGGGTGAGTTCTGTGTGAGTGAGCAAGAGACAGCGAGCTGCCTCTGATTATCATCAAACACACAAGTCCCTTTAACACTTTCTCTGAATGCGTGTTCACTTTCATATTCCTTCCTTCTCATCCATTCTTTCCTTCCTTCCTTTTGCCCATCTCCTCCAATCTTTCTTTTTCTTTCCTTGCCCCTTCCTCCCCCCTCTGAGTGTAACTGTTCACTGTAGGTAGTCAGAGTTAATCAGAGTGGGTTCAGATGTCCAGCAGCAGCTATCGGTGATGGATTTATTTATTGGAACACACTCACAGCTGCATCTCAGCCTGAAATGAAGGGTCTGAAGATGAAGCAATAAAACTGGTAATGAGGGTTTGTGTTTCTGAACAGAGTTAAACCCATAAACAGAGATTGCTGAGCTAGAATGGAACAGTGTGGCTTTCAGCTAGTTAGGAACTTAAATCTTGCTAAAATACGTTGAAACACGGTTCTGCAGCGTACCTCAGCTGGGGAGCCATGGCCTAAAGGTTGCCGGTTCAAGTCCCTGGACTGCCCACTGCTGCGAGTATGTCAGGGTCTTGTACATCACTCTGGATAAGAGGCTGTAATGTAATGTAATAATGCTTAGCTTTCTGCTCAGGCCAGGAAACCAGTGCCATCAATAATAACCAGTTACCATGACAACTGTGTTGTAAACTGTCTAATCTGTTATTAGGACTGTTTTTAAAAAAAAAAAATTAAAGCTATCGCATAACAGTAGTCTTCAGAGCAAACTTTTTTTAAATTTTTTTTATCATTTTCGCCTAGTTTGTGATCAAAAATAAAAACCAGTGCCAGAGACTTGTGTGAGTGATGTGAGAATCAGGCTGTGAATTTATTTTGTGAACCTGAAGCCTCGCTGCTGAAATTGAGCAGGCTCTGGTTTCTGTGTGAGCGAGTCACGAGGTTCACAAAACGAATCGCTCAACTTTCTGCTCGTCTAAACTCGAGTGTGAATCCTCACTGCATTAGTTACAACAGAGCTGTTTTGTTTTTGGGTCTCCCCCCCTTCTCCTCCCTAGAGTCAGGAATGTATACAAGTAGAATGTATTATCATAGAAGAGCTACTGCATTTTACGTAAAACATGAATGATGTAAATTAACTTTCAAATGAAATTGTGATGCGTGGGTGATTTTTGCCCTTGTTTGTGTTTACATCTCTGTCTGATTGATAACTTTATGAATGTGGCTGGAGTCGCAGCCCGTCCGCTCTTCCACGATTCAGCTGCTGTAGATATTCGCTCCGTCCGCGCTGCGATGCGGAGTTCGTCAACTCTCGGTTATCTGTTTCACACTTCTTTTTAAAAAAAAAAAAAGTGACTTGCAAAGATATTAAACATTTACACACTTATCTACACTTGAAATATTATTAAAAGGACATTAATCTAATCATGTGACGTGGCAATTGTGCACAAGTTCCGTGAGCGAGCTGTGCTTGAGTAGACTCGAAGTAAACACGACGGCACTCGATGTTCGCTAGCTGTGGTTATTGATTAGTGAAAACACCCTGGTGGTCTCTGTCTGTCACTGTATTTGCTATAAACAAATAACGTATAAAAATTCTTTGAAGTGTAAACTTTTTTTAAAGCAAATAAATACATACTGATTATGAACCAGTTTTATCTGCTGTGTTTTGTTGTGCCTTGACGGGACTGTTTGACAAATGCTCTGAAGTGTTTTGACACAATCAGATCATCAAAGCCTCGGAGAAGGCAAAATATGGACATGCACACAACGTCCCTGACCACTATTTCAGTTCACTTTAGTGCTCCACCGCCAGCTGTGTACAGCTGTTACAGGAACTGCACTTTAAAAAAGGTTTAATGTAGCTTGAATGAAGATTGTGTTAAAAGGGGCTTATACTGAAGGATAAGCATCAGATGATCTACTAGCATCTAACTGCTGTTCACACTGCATGACTCGGTCTAACTGAAAATCCAATCACAAAGGTGTGCATACGTTACGATACCCGGTGACGGAGTTACGCTGTACAATACCTCACAACGCAAAGTCTGTTCCATTAAGTCTCTCTTTGTTTAACACGGTGATTCACATAATTGTCACATCAAAAAATCTGTTTCAGTAAATTGTGTAACTTCTACCAAAACTGTACAACGAGAGCCCAGCTTTAGCCCTCCCTCCTTACACTGCATAAAACATGATAAACGCTTCACTTCTAGGAAACAGTGAGGGGTGTGATGTCATCACATGGTGACATGACAAGCTTCTTGAACAATGTAGTCGCAGGTTCTCCGAGTCACCAAGCTGTTAATTCACAAATGGCATGAGCCGAACCTGAGAGACACCACAGAATGACCGAGACCCCGGACAGGGTGTTATACGGTAAGTACAGAACAGAGCCGTGTGGTAAAGTCATTAGACACTGGGCGGAGTTTCGGTCTGTTTTTAGCCACGAGAGATACTTTACTCCTCCAGATATTTTACATGTTGAGCTGCATCAGCACCAGCACATCAGCTCAGCTTGAGTTAATCTGCCAAATCATGTTACAGAAGAAAAATGAACCAAGATCCGTTACCACTCCCAGGGTTTATAATGGCAGGACATGTGAGACAGAGGGACAAACTGGCTCTCGGGGTCCGACTGCATAACGCTGACGCACGAGTGTAACAGGATCGTAGCGCATTCCAGCATCAGCTCTCTCTCACAGCCGGCCACTCTAGAGGCAGCCCTGTAAAACGTGCTGATTATTAGGGACACATACCGATATCAGGTGTCAATCTGATATCAAGTGATGCTATGTGCATGGTGAAGCACTAATGAATGAAACGACTGAGATCTTAATGTATTTCCTGCTGAAAGCAAAGCACACTGCAAACTGTACTCTATAAAAATCCCCAGAGGAGGAACTACAGCATCTTAAAATGTCATAAAAACATCTTAAACAGGAAACCCAGCAGAAGAGAAATGTCTACAATATCTACAGACGACGCGAGGTGAGTGGAAATACATTCCAGTACGATGTTCTTTACAAGCGGCTGCTATCGGTCATCGACACCGAGGAATTTCAACGCAACGAAAACAGAAGTGAAGCAAAACCTGTCCTCCTCCACTCCATCCAAGCTAACTAATATAGCCAGCTAATACCCGTCATTTACACTCAACTCCATAATATTATAAAGAACAAGTCTAATAGTTTAAGTGCCAATATTTAAACCTAGGAAACATCGAGCTGAACAGAATGTTCAGTAACATAACTGATTAATACCAACTGTTACTCATTATTGGTATCAGTTATTGATAATCAGTACAAATATACATGTACATTCTGAGGGGAAAAAATGGTATGGATGTGAAAGTGTGAACAGGTTGGAGGAGGTCACACCACATCTGATGAAAGGAAGGAAGTCTAGATGATGTGATGGAGATTTTCATAAACCAAGGCACCTGTTTAAAAAAATAATTGTTAAAAAAGCAGTTGATTGAAATTGTAGCTAGAACAGAGTACGAGACTGAACAAAGGAGTTAAAATACGTACCTGATGATCAGAGGAGGAAAGACATCAAGACGCAAACATCGAACACGTCTCTGCTGATGAAATTACTCAAACATACAGAGATTCCTATCGAAAAACTGATGGGTAAAAAAAGTATTGCTTACTAACGTGTGGGTTTTTGGTTAATTCTGACATTTTTAAAATTCTGTACGCCATCATCGATTGCATATCAGATATTGTGATATCGGATTCAATGTTATCGCATCATAACGTGGATGTCAGAGGGTTACATCAAGGAATAAATATTTTTGCAGTGATACATGATTAATCAGGAAGGGTTTATTCATGCTGTAATAAAATTAACATTTTCATACATGAATTTTTTTTAAAATTCAGATTCTATGAAAGTGTTTATTCTTTTTGTTGTGTTAGATAAATTAACTTTATCACTGTCAAAAAGTAAACTGACCGTCCACGGGATAAAATATTAAAAAGTATTTCCAGGTATAAAGATTTTTAATTTTTGACTTTAAAATAGTTAATGCTGACCAAAATTATAGGAAATATCAATAAAAAATCTAAAAAACAAACAAGGGTTGTATCTTTTTTTCCTTCTTAAACTGACTGTCTGGACAACACTGAAAGGGTTAAAAATGCTCTCTCTCTCTCTCTCTCTACTTTTAACTCGTTCTTCAAAACACTCCCTGAATAACGTTCGTGCTTCTCTTTAGTCGACGTAACAGCAGGTCAGAAATCCTCTAGGTTTTCCTGTCAGAGCCGAAATGTTATTTTTGTAACATTCAAAGTACCTTTCTAAACACAAAGAATAAATCCACACACAGCAGATATATTGGTGTTTGGTAGCTTTATATTGAAATTGATGACGTATACACAATGCAGCTACACTATTACCATGTTCATACATACGTAATGCTGGACGAGGATAACTTTTGGCATGTAATAGATGAGACAGCAGTTCGACATTAAAGACAGAACCTTTAAAGCAATGTATACAATGAGGCAACATTAGTAATGTTACCATGGAGTAGAAATACAAAATAAAACAGACAAAACAAACCCATTTAATGCTTCTTATGTACAAGCCACCAGTGCCTCGTGGAATGACCCCTGCTTTTTTTTTTTTAATATTATGTATTTATTTTTCAACAAGAAAAAGGGGTTTCCTGTGACATCAACCAAACTCTAGCGAGCCAGATTCTGTTATAAATATGTCTGTAAGGTGCAAAAACCTAAAAACCCATAGAGTGTTCTTTACACAGCCTTTTTGTGCACACACACACACGAGGTCTGAGACGATCACACGTTTGTGCTCACCATTACTCAGTGTGTGTGTGAGCATTTTCTCTCACACATGCTAAATAAGTGCTTAAGTACGCAACTCTGCCAAGCCCAGATCCACTGACTATAAAGTTAATGCTAATGCTAATAAAAAGGGATCATACTAGCGTGCTAGCTTTCACTTGTCAATGGGTGCATCAGCAACTCAGGAGGCGTTTAAAGGTGTACTCAGCGATTAAACAATCTCACCTTCAAAACATGCCTACAGCAGAGGCGGAGCTTCTCCTTAAGTAGACACACTGCCTTGTCCTGATTGGTTGGATGTTAGTGGTTAAAATGTCACTTTCTTTTTTCACTCTCTTCTCCTATTTACAGTCTGAGATCCAGGGTTCTCCTGTCAGTGAATATTTTATAAATACAGAGGATAAATATTATGACTTAAAAATCACAGATGGCACCTTTAATCATAAAACGAGCTACTTCTCTGTAATAGAGGCCTCCATTTTTCATTCCTTCATGCTCTCTGGTTCATCTCAGACTATCGCTCATCTCTTTAGTGTACATCGTTAATGCCAGGAAATGGGTGCCATTACTTTTCTTTATTATATAAATGTGCTTCTTTACCTTGTCCCTCTTCTCAAACGATGAAAATCACTGTTGCGTATGGTCACTCACAGTCAATGGCACAAGGTTCCTTTAGTGCGTGCGCACACACACACACACACACCCCTCTAACATATTAATTAATCCTATAAGCTCACATAAATTCATCATCAAACAGAAATTATAAAATCTTCCCAAAAGGAGGCCGTTAGTTTGTTGATGTTTGTGGGTTTATGTTGTGCAAGTAGTCTGGAGTAGAACAGTAGCTTGAGTGTGTTTTAATGTCGTGTGTGTGGATCAGTAGTATAAAGCCTAGCGCTAAGGCCTCCTCTGCTTTAGTATATTCTGTGTGTTTTTGTTTTCACTCTCTGCAAAGATATGGATCTTTTTACAAAAAAGGAAAAATATAATGGGTTGTTTGGGTGCCATGGAGATTCACCACACTGACCCAGAGAGAGAGAAAGACAGAGATACAGGCAGCCATTTTTAGGCGGTCTCTTTGCCCTGAGCTCCCGTCACCGTCTTAATGGAACTTAAAGTTCGGTTGAACCAGGTCTTTTTAGCCGCTTGCACTTCATTCAGTGCCAGAGCCAAATGGTGATCCAAATCCTGAAAAACAAAACAAAAAACCCCCCCATACAATCAGATTTAAGAGCGATGTGAGGTAAAACTGGTGTGTGACCCTATGTTCATATTAACAAGCAACATTTTAACTGAAATTTTCTCAATTCTATGCAAATTAAGTGTGACATCACAAAGAAGCAACGAATTCAAACATTCGCCTCGAACGATTTCTCGTACCGAGCCCTCATACCGATCCTATAGTCCACGTGGTGTGACGTTTCTTCAGTTCTTTGCTCACAAGTTTACTTCCTACCGGCAGTTAATTCACGTGAAAACTAAAAGGCTTTATTTTCTCCTGTCATATACACGACGTCTCAAACACTTATAGAGATGTTAAAAGCTCAGGATGATGTAGCAGAGATCGCCGGTGTTTCTGGCGAGCGTACGTTTCTACCACAGCTTTGCTAATCTAATCTGAGAATGGGGGGGCGGGGGACATGCACTAGCAATGACGATATTGCCAACAAGAGACGAGCTACAAGCAACACGAGTGATTCATCTCCTGCTAGTGTGGAAGTAGAGTCAGGTTTAAGCGCGATAAGGTGCGTAAGGTAGCAGGTGTACAGTAAATAATGTGTGTGAGTACTCAGGTGATCTCAGTACCTGGATCTTACACTCGGCTTCCACCAGTTGCAGTTTGGTCTGAGCGAGTTCCAGCTCCATCTCCCTGAGCTGCACCTGCAGAGCTTCTTTCTCCTCGTCAGTCTCGTCCTCACTCAGCTCTTTAGGAGCACTCAGAGCCTTCAGCCGGCCCTCTTTACTGAAGAGCATGCTGCACTTCTCACAGCCCTCCACCTTCATCTACACACACACACACACACACACACACACACACACACACACACACACACAGGGCTGGGTGTTATCAGTGTCGAGTCGGAGCGAGTAAAGCTGGCTGACTGTGTAACCTTTATCAGCGTGGTGTCAAGCAGGAGCACAAAGCAGGGAAATTGGCCTGAACTGAACACAATGTTTTTCTTTATCAGTGAGAGCACCAGCTGCATGATGATGATACTCTTCACTCTCACTCTCACACACTTATCTTTGTGTGTCTTCAGACAGCCCACTAATCTGTGTCTGTCTTGCGAGTCCACTTCTGTAAAGAGTCCATCATCTACTCAAGAGCCTCTCCACTTAACTCCTCACCTCATTAGGGAACAATAAATCATCTCCATCTCACTGATGAAATCAGACCTGATCCTTGTGACTGAGGTCACTTCAGACTCAAGTAGTGTCTCTCTCTATCGATTTAACGTTGTTGTGTACACGACAATGTTTCTGTAGCTTTGTAAACCAGATTACACAAGCAAACTGCATTTTCTGCTCAACTGCACAGATTTACTTACACCAAGTTGTACGATTTGTAAAACGGGCACCAATACTTTCCTTACCAATAATATAATGAATCTTGAGTGCAAACTTGGTCAGAATTTTCCAAACGAGAGACCAGGAATGTTCAGTGTGGCAAGATTTGCGCCCAAAATTCCTGGTCCACAAAAAAAAATAAAGACCTTATCTAGAGCAGGAACCAAAAAAGGATCCTGATTGGTCATCCTATAACACTCATGTCTGACTAATCAGCAACGTTCAGTATAACAAGCTCCACCCCTAACAGTCTTTGGAACAGGAACTAAATAGTTTCCTGACTGGTCATTCTATAAAATTCATATTTCACCAATGAGCAATGTTCAGTATAACAAGCTCCGCCCCTAACAAGCCCTTGACCTTAAAAAAAAAAGTGCACACACTGGAGTAAAAACAAAATAGTTCTCGTTTGGTTATCCTGTACAGCTTAGATTTGTTCAATCAGCAACGGTAAGTATAAAAAGCTCCGCCCCCAAACAGTCCCTGGTCCATAGAAAAAAGTATGAACTCTGGAGCAGAAACTAAATAGTTCCCGATTGGTCATTTTTGCAACATTTAGTATATCAACTCCACCTCCAGTAGTCTCTCGTCCTTAAAAAAAAATCAGTACCAACTCTGGAGCAGGAACCAAAAAGGTTCCTGAGACTATGATCCAAGAAATTAAATCAGTTCTGGTTCCTGTGGTGGAAACACATCTGAAGGTTCTGGACTCCTAGTAAATAAGTCAGTAAATGGTAATCACCCCGCCCACTCAGGGTCACACTGTTTACATTCTGAATCCTTCATAAACAGTTTAAAGTCACAGATACACTACTGAAATAAAGTTCCTCGTTAGAGCGTTTGTGTGTTGCGTCAACGTGCTACGTCTCTACAGCGATCAGTGTGTTTATGTAGTGGGTGTGGAAATGGTGAGGAGTTACTCACCCGGATCTTCTCCAGCTCTCCTCTGTTAGCCGTCTGCTGTTTCTCAAGTCGTTCACTCAGCTGGGAGCAGATCTGAGACACGCACACGCGCACACACACACACACACACACACACACACACACACACACACACACAGAAACCATAAAGAAATGTATGAATAGTTAATGAGAGCATTCCGACTTCACCCAATCAGAGAGTGTCTGTGACTTTTCACTGTTTTGGTTTCATGTAAATTTAAACAAATATGATGTGGTTGGAGTTCATTCAATGATACAATTAACCACACCCCTTAACCCACCCTTTAACTCCACCCCTAACCCTTGTCACTTCACATTCATGTGAATTTGTGTGTGAATCACTATAAATTTCAAAATATGAGGCCATGTCAGGAAAAAAAAAAATCCAGGAAATTTGAAGGCTGGACATATTTTATCTTAAAAAAAGTGGTGATGTTTATGAGTGGAAATTTAATAACTTCGTATAATTTTAACCTTTGCTTTTAATAGAACAAGATTTTGACACAATATACACACGTCTGGAGTCATACATGAATTGGTAAACTACATTTACGTTCTGATGGTCCACCAGTAAAGGAACATTTTAAAGGCTCCTTGTGATTGGCTAAAGTCATACATGCTCATGAATTATTCATGAATTTTACTCTCATGCTCCAATCTCGCTGTATGGCTCTATGGCATCTTATTAATCCCTTACCCGTCTTGTTCGCTAAATGCATTACGCACAATCCTTTGCTAACCTCATTGGGAAATCTCTCTCTCCTTTTCACTGCCATATTAAAAAAATCCAATTCTAATTGTGGAACATTTGCTCAGTGGAGTGAGTTTATTCTCCAGTGCACACGTCCATCCAGCCCTGTGCTGTCAGCGTGACACGTGCAACACGTCTTCATTTACTCTCACAGCCGGCGTATGGACAGCTGCACTTCATGCATCTTTATATCAGGGAGTGTATTATATAAACATGACCCACATGTAAATCATCAAAAGGCTGGGAAATGTTTTCCTTCCTTGTTTCGTTCTTTTTGGCTGCAGGCTGTTAATGAAGACTGAAGGTTTCATATAAAGGAGATGATAATTAAATTCACCTCCATGTGGTGGGTCAGTGTAGAAAATGTACTCTCGCTAGAATTTAACGGCTCTCAGATTAGAATTTAAGAATAAAGATGGCAGAAAGGATTTTACAACAAACGAAAGCATGCTCTTGATATGCATCACAATATTTAACATGAACAAACAAGACAGCAGTAAAAAAAAAAAAAAAATTCTATTGAATTTATTCAGCGGTTTTGAAATACAAAATCAATGTCCTGTCCAAAGCCACGCCCCTAAAACACATGCACATAATTTTAGCTTAAGCTAGAGTGCATGAATGCTAGTACATGAGGTGGAGGTTTCTGAATTAAAAGCCAAAATTACTGACCCACCCAAATATCTGCTCATCTCTGATAGCTGTTTGACAGAGCAGAGGGGGTGCCAATACTTTATGCAGCACATCGGATGGTCTACAGGCAGTAATTATTCACCTACAAAGTGACCTGATAAACTGGCAACTTTGAAATGAATCAAATAAACACAAGCATCTAAATCAACTGCATGTGACATCATATGCTAATAATATGCTAATGAGTTGTTTTATAATTGCTCTGCAACCTGTTGTGGATTTCTTTCCTATAACTGCACATCCTGGTGTGTTTTACTACCTTTATTAAAGTGTGTGTGGTTGTTTTAAGGATTGACACTAGGATCATTAAGAACAGAGTGTGTGCGCGCGCGCCTGTATGAGATGCACTGCTCATTGTGTTAATTGCACTCTGTGTGTATGTATGTATGTACGTATGTGTTTTGTGATGCGTCCTATTAAAATGGCTCCTGTGTGCGTGTGTGTGTGTACACCCTGTTATCGTGCTGGATCATGAATCGCACTGTCAGCAGGCCCCATTAAAAGCAACGCTACAGAGACACAAGCACCAATTTTTTTTAATGTATTATTTATTTATTTTTTTAACAGAGCTGAGCTCACACTGTGCACTGAACCCCCCCCCCCCCCACACACACACACCCCTATACACATGTATCACTATAATTTAACTTTCTGGGTTCAGTTTCGTAAGAGCCCCAGAGTGCTACCTGCATTTAAATTAGTTTAACGCAGATTAAAATATAATAAATAAAAATAATTCAATACAATATTGATGATGATGATGATTATTAAATAATGCAGTATTACTAGATTTGCTTTTTGTTAGGAAAATATACAGCAACTACGAAGAGATGGAAGAGTGAAAATGAAGATATAGAGATGAAAGAGGGAGAAAAATAAATAAAGAGAAAAGTGAAAAAAGAAAGAGGAGAAAAATCACAAAAAGAAATGAGATGGAGAAAAGAAGGAAGGAGGAAAAAGTGGTAATGAAGTAAAAAGTAGTGGAGAAGAGAAGGGGGCCGTGTGTGTGTGTGTGTGTGTGAAGCAGAGCTGTATGAGTAATAATATTTAATATGATTTATATAAATGTAGGGATATACTATAGACTATTTGCTAAAATTATACACAGGGCCTTTATAACATATTCATAAGCATTGCATAAATGCTTTATAAAGCAATTCTGAAGAATTTATAAACTGGTCATGTCCTGAAAGTAAGTTTCATCCTGAAAGTCAAGAATCACTTTCACGAGTCTCACTGTGTGTGTGTGTGTGTGTGTGTACACTGACCTGTTTGTATTCTCCGATGATGGAGCCGTTCTTTTTGATCTCCGACTCTGATTTGTCCAGCTCTCTTCGGCACATCTCCTTCAGCTAAAGACAGAGACACACACACACACACACACACACACACACACACACACACACACACACACAC
>JAOTRR010000010.1:27010291-27023159 GCA_028570945.1 Gogo arcuatus | reverse complement strand
GCACCCCTTCCCTTAAAACAGGACTGATCAGATGCTAACTATGTAAATTTAACTTCAGAAAAATACACACAAGTTAACTGAATACGCACTACAAATCAGATCTAAAACTAAAGAAAGTGTGTGTGTGTGTTTTACTGCAAGGGAAACGCACACTGTTCCAGCCCGAGCCTTAGCGAGGTCCCATGTCCTAATACGGCACGGCAGCATGGGAGAGCGAGGGCCTCCCTGGAGACGACTAGCCCTTGACTTTGATTGCGAGAACAGAACAGTTTTCCCACAGGAAAGAAAAAAAAATCTTTGGCATCAGAGAAAGAACAAAAAACAAAGAAGGAACAAGAACGCTGGCATCAAAACATTAAAAAAAAAAAAAAGACATCAACGCAGAAATCTTTTGCCTAAACGTCCCCCAGCGCCAAGGTCTCGACATGGGATGCTCTATATTTATAAAAAAGAAAAGAAAAAAGTTGCCTCGTCCATTAAGAAAAAATTTGAAGAACTGATGTAAAATCAGAAACTAGATTAGAGAGATGTAAAACTAGAGGTGTAAAAAAAAAAAAAAAAAAAAAAAAAAAAAAAAAAGATATTGTAAAAGGATAAAAAATTAGAAGGATGCACAAAGGCTCTATCTGGTATTCTGGTTGAAAACGTGTTACCTACGTAAAACATAAATTTTTCTAGAATGTTACATTTTTGGTGTAAAAGAAATCAATCTTCAGGAAGAACACAACATAAGTGACACTGTCCAATCAAAATCTTAACCGTAACATAAAAACTTTTGATATGTAAATAGCACAAATCTAGTATCATAACTAACATCAGCATATTAACGTAACATTAGCGTATTAAATAATGCTAGTAACATGCAATATATTCTTAACAAACTGAACTTTCCGGGTGAACAATACAGTACTATACTTTACGGTTTTGCTAGCTACAATGTTCAAACGTTGATGGCACAAAATCTTAGAACGACGATTCATCCAGACAGAATCTTATAAAACTGAGGTCACAGAAAAGTTTAACGTTTACAAGTAAAGCTCAAGCCATGACCTTCTTTCTCCATCTACGTCATCGATTTTTTTTTTCACTTTTAAGCCTCCACTGTTTTGCTCTGAACAATTTAACACAAGCAAAAACCATAAACTGGAAAAAAAATGTTAGCTATTTGATTCAGAACTCATAAAATCTGAAATAATTGTTGTAAAATCACTAATTCTCTCTCTGTGAGCAGCTCTGAACCACATCAGTATGATATTTTGACATGCAATCATAAGTGTCCAAATTTTCATAGATACTCGATTATAAACCAGACTCGAGTCCATTTTTATGGTAAAGATTAACATAAGATTATCAAACTTTACTTCAGTAGAAACACGTAAAAACATCAATACTTTTCTTATTATGAGGAAAAAATATTGCACCTATTTTTAGATATTTTTGACTCACTTCAAGCTCAAAATTCTTATTTTACAAAGCAAAAATATCTGCTAATTAATTCAGAAAAATTTCAAGGTTGAAATTAGTAAAAATATCTAGAAATAGGACTAATCTCTTCTCAGCAAGAAATATTAAATTAATTTGTTGGTTTTGAAGATGTTTTTACTTTACTATCATGTCTACAGTAAAAACTTTCAAAAATATTCAAGGTTTACTTTAATTTAAAGCTGGAAAAGATGACTATCAATATCGCGACAAAATTATATCAGATATCACAAGTATCGCAATATCTGTAACTTTTATTTTTATAACAATGGAAAAAAATCGGATTGGAGGCAGTTGATTCGATGTTACAATTTAGTCCTGAATCCATCATCTTAAAATGTTGAAATTTAATTATACATTTTTTTTTTTGGCTTTTCAGTGTTATTTCTTTTGGAGACATTAAATAAAGGTACCACTGAATTTAGTAGCACATCTTGATACATAGTGCGTATTGTAAAAATCAAATATCTTCAAGTATCGTGATATGATATTTTTGTCATATGGCCACTCCAACTTTAATAAAAAAATTTAAAAATTAAAAAAAAAAAAAAACAAAAACCACCCACCCAAAAAGCCACCTGGACCTTCCTCTGAAATCAGTCCTGTAAAAAAGTGTATTCCGAGTGTGGTTTTGACTCCGGAGTCGGAAAAAAAAGAACTCTTTTAGTCTCGCTAAAAGCATAGAGGAAACATTAAACTTGACCATCTACACTTCAGTGAGCATTTTCTCAACGTTCAGAGAGCCTCAGGGTCTGAAATAATCAAATGACACCTTAAAATCTGAACGAACTCTTTGCCCCTTTGTTTCTTTGCTCGGCGTAACTAACAAACACGGACACAAAACACAAAATCATGTGCACTCAATAATAAAGATGGCTCTGGAGTTAAGACTTCACGCTTCACTCTCACTCGAACACTACAGCTACAGTTCAAATGCGTCCAAGCACACGGCCAGAGGCCACCAGATTGTGATCTGAAATTTCAACACACAGCTGGAACACGTGGAACAAATAAAATCCCTTTCCCCCCCCCTCTATTGTATGCGATGTGTGGTTCTGCCATTTTACTTCAGAACCTCCAAAAACAGACATATTGCACAGCGCCCTGCCCTAACATGGCAGTTAAGAAACAGTCTAAAACCACGTTTTATAAGTTTTAAAACACTCTCGTACGTCTCTAAGTACAAAGACAACTTCATTGTTATATCATACTGTATATCATGGGAGTTACAAAAGTAAATCTACAGTCTAATCGGACATGCAGTAAAGCGATGACAAAAAATATTTTTTCTTTGCTGGTCAAAACTGCCTGTTACTTGAGAAAATTAAAGTTATCTTTATCACAGTTCTACTGTATATAAAACACTCTTACATCAAGACACACGAGATTTTATATAATGATAATGATAATAATAAATAGATTCTTTCGAAGCACACACAGCCCACGATACAGGAGACACTATTGCATACATGTTCTCAAACATGGCATTTTCATTCATTGTTTATCCACTGTTTTTTTTTTAAAGAATAAAAAAAGGAATCTAACGTCTTAAATATTTCACTTTGGTCAACTAGAAGACAAAGCTATCTACAATAAAACAGTACCGCTGAAGTTCTGACCAGTGTGACAACAAACCGACTTCACGCTCACAGCAGGAATATACTGACGAGACAAGGAGGCAGATTCCAGTGTCCTCCATTTTCTTGGCACCTTCACGTATATAAATTATGAATTATGTACAGAAAGAAAGGTCCAGATTAATAATACAGAGGAAATACTGGAGACTTGCTAAAACAAACAGTCAAGTAGCCTTTGTTTTTGTTTTCTGTTTTTTTTTTGCACGTATCATACCCTTAACTTTTTTTTTTTTTTTTTGCACGCTTGTATTTGTGTCCTTCAACCAAGTGTGTTTTTGGGAAAAAAAAAAATCAAATCTCATGTTCTGTTGTTACAGAGGCTATAGTTTTTGCTGTATAGCTTGAGAGAGACAGCTCTCTGGTTCGTGTTACATATGATCCGAAATCGATGCACTGTTTGTTTGTTTTTTTAAAATAAATATTACCATAAGGCGTACAGCACTATAGTTCAAGAACTCCATTTTGGAAAGTAAACCAAACATGCCAAGACAGCTGTGCTACACTTCTGCTGCATGGTATGAAGAAACATCACATCAAATGACTCAATGCAAATCCAGGGATGAGATTCTGAAAAAGTCAACAGAATGGAGGCTCTTCAGCCAGTCGTCATCTGAGACTGACTTCACCCATGGGTGATGATCCAAATATTTTTTTAAGCAACACAAAACTAGAGAGGGAATGATGCGGTGAGGTCCCATGTCTTCCAGTGAGAAAGTGCATCTTTGTGCAATCTGGAGTCAGGCAGAATGGTTCATTTGTTTGCTGATCCACTCATACATTCATCCTGTGACCAGAGGCAAAAGTTACACAATCCAGAAAAAAACCTGTCGTTAAAGAAGCAGCTAATGGGAAGAATAAGGAAATGTGGCACATGATTAGTCACAGGTTTCTCTAATAACACTACAAAAATGTCCCAAAAACAAAATCATCAGCGCACTCTGGTTAAGGTTGATCAGTGCTAAAATGTTAATATGATGTTGCTCATTTAAGAGGTCATATGACGTCCGATGACTTGACGTAAGCATTTAGTTACAAAACTAGGGTATTTTTTTTCCATTGATGTATACCCTTGATTATTACACTTTGTGTCATGACATTTTTTCTTCATCTTCTGGTTTGTCATGTTTTGCATAAAGAATCGTTATTCAACGCTGCACAAAACAGCAGCCCTAACTACCCCTTCGACACTTACGGTCAGGGTGAAAGGTGACTCCTTTGCCTCGAGGATTTGTCACGAAGACAACCAGACTCTGGGACAAGACCTGGGAACGCCACCCAGATGCCAACACAAGCCTGTTTCCACTGACCGAGACAATCTGGCGACACACAATATACGACTCTACGTCCATACTGGGCGCTAGACATGACAGGCCGGGCGAAGAGGAGCTGGTGGCACTCCTGGGGGTTTCTTGGTGTCTGTGCGTTTTATGCAAATCAAACAGAGACGCTTGAGACCTTTACGGAAGGCGCTGTTCGACAAGCTGTAGATGAGGCAGTTGCAGAAGCTGTTGCTGATCGCAAGCCATGTGGTCAAAAAGGAGGCAGCAGGATGACGGTATATTCCAGCGCTCTCTAGCAGGAAGTAGATGATGTATGGTAGCCACAGCAGGTAGAAAACGCTGGTGATGCGGAAGAGCACGGTGGCATAGCGCTTGTCAGGACCGGGTGGTTCTCCCGGCTCAGTTTCCTGTGGGCCAAATCGTGCCCGGCGCTCGCTGATCTGTCGTGTGTGCTGCCGGCATATCCGGAAAATGTGGGCATATGTGAAGCACACGGTGAGGGCTGCAGGTGCATACAGCGCCGCCACAATGAAGGCAGTGAAGAGTTGCTGGGTGGCCCAGAACGATGCGCACCACTCGAAGACATCACCATGATACCCGGGTTTGCCCCAGCCAAAGAAGGATGGCAGGAAGATTAGACAGGAGTAGAGCCAGATGAGTGCAATGCATGCACGGAGACGGCATGGTGTCACCAAGGCTGCATAGGACAGCGGCCGCGTAATGGCCACATACCGGTCCACGCTAACACATGCCAGTGAGGCCATGGAAACGCTCTTCAACACACACACCATGTAACCAAATACCTTGCAAGTGAGTTCTTCGTTCAGTCCTTTCACGTGGTGTAACAAGGACAGGGATGGGATGAGGCAGCTTACTCCCACCAGCAGGTCAGCGTAGGCCATTGTCTGGATGAAAGAGCTGGTGGTATGGTGGCTGAGTAGAGGTGCGCAGTGAAACACAAAGATGACGACCAAGTTACCGGAGATAATGAGCACGGTGAGAAAGAGGATGACAACGACTTCCAGCAGGCACGTGTTGAAGATCTGAGAGTAACCAATGTCCAGCAGGCAGAAGGTCACAGCGCTCTGGTTCAGCTCAGTTGTGTTCATCTTGTTAAAGGAGTGTGTGGGCACACGAGGATGGAGGAAGGTTTCCTCGGGGGGGCCTAACTCAGCAGATATTGCCCAGACCGCTGCTGGCCCCGGCAGATGGGATAGACATGCCCGTTCCTGATGTCTGCCATCTCAGCAGGAACACGAGTCACTCGTTTCCGCAGTCTACAGGAATCCTTTTATACACAGGTTTACAGAAAGTCTATATCTGGGGTACGATGGGTCACACGGTGCAAGAAGGGCAGTTAGTGACCATATGATCCAATTCGTAACCACACGGGATGGACACTAACATCCCCCACCTTCACCCTTGACTTCCTCGGTCCAGTTCTTGCCTTTTCCAGGAGAGGCACAGCTGTGATGGAGCAGGACAGATGATTCCAGAGTCACAGTAGATAATAAAAAGGAAAGAGGAAGTAAAGTCCTTACCACTCTGATTAAAGGATCCCCATCTGTCCTCTTAGCACTGATTAGTCTGCTGGTGAGATCACAGACGGAAAACAGTCTAGTCAAGATCCTGCAATCCTAAACAGCGTTATCCATGCAAATTTTTCTTTTTTAGAGTAACTTTGGTCGGACGGAGAAGAGCGGGAAATCCTCTCAGTGTCTGCGGGGCTCCCACTCACCCGTGCTTTCAGTGCGTGTGATCGAGGATGAAAAGACAGCCAGCAGTGATTGGCATTTCAAACAGAGCGAAGGGTTCTCCTCAGAGAAGGCAGTGTCTAGAATGGTAATGAGGGACAGAGTGGTGCGGTGCAGAGAGCACAGCAGCCTCACTTCCCTTCCTCCCTCCCTTCCTCTTATTCTCTCTCTCTCGGTTTCCCTCCCTCCGTCGTTCTCTCTATAGCACTGATGTATTTGTGCTCCCTCTCTCCCTCCCTTCTTGTGCATGCTGCAGCAGCAATGAAACTCCTCCTACTTTCTACTCCGGCCAGTGAGAAAATGCAGAGACAAGAACTGAGGCATCCCCCTTCTCTGGGCTAGACTTAGACATAAACGTTTTCATATGTAAAGATAAGCACAATAGGTTTACCCTTACGTCTCGGATACATCTCTAACTAGATACAAAAATGCTAAAATGCAAAAAACATTCCTCGACAGGAACACTAACCCGTCCCCATTCGTCCAATAGCTGTGATAAAAAATAATGCTCAGAATTTGTTTAAAAATAATGTTAAAATTGTTCAGCAGTAAAAAACCTACAATCTTTGTAGGAACTGGAAGGCATATATCACACACAAGACATACACACATCCTCACACCGCCGTGTGTCATCAGCATCCATACATTCTCTCTAGTATACTGAACTATTAACATAGCAGCGTGATGCCCGATGCCTAGGGGAACCATAACGCCACAGTCGTAAACAGTGGGGCCAGCACAGACGCTGTAACGTTCGACATTGTCAGTTTAAAACGAGTATAGAGATGCAGTTCAAGCATTAAAACAGGTGGATTTATGAGGTTCCCCTGGATTTCAGAGTTAAAACAAATGTACTCTCAAAGCCGAAACCATCTGGCAGACAGCACATTCATGTTTTTCCACGTTCCATCTAGCACCCTAAAGCGTCGATGTCCTCCTTTCACAAAGCAAAACCTCTAAAAAGCTAGAGTACAAAATACCTTTAAAAAAAAAAAAAAAAAAAAGTATCCAATACTAAATATTATATTTGTTTTTTGTTTTCTATCTAGTGGAACCCTGTAACTAAAGGCTTCTCTTTTACAGAAGCCTTTGGAAAGCTAGAACCATTAAACACCCAAACAACAGTAGAACAGACTTTTTCCTAAGTGTGCCATTGTACTATATATTACACACACACACACACACACACACACACACACACACACACAGTACTGCATGTAGAGGATTTTAAAAAGATTTAAAAAGATTCTTGAAAAGGGTAGAACCACGGCCAACACCAACACCACCACCCTCCACTCCAATCAAGTGCCTTTAAAGGATTCTCAGTTTGTCCCTTTGGGGAACAAACCCCCTAAAACAGACCGTTTTTTGGTATTTTCCATTTTTTTCCACCCCCAGACCGTCTCATTCAATCTTGGACCTTTCCCCAGATATGATCATCTTTTGACTTGGTATTAGGACGTCAAATGCAGTCGAATTATTTTTTCATTAGCGCAAATAGACTTTTAATGGGCGAACTTAAGTAAAGTGCAAGCAGCCATTAGCATTTAGCAGCCATGGGTTTCTGTCTAGTAGTACGCCCTATTCATTTACCTGCTCTTGAGCAAATACGATGCCAATCTAACTAATGAATTTACTGAATATGACAGTTATTATTCAAACTTACTGAGAAGAAAAAGCCATGTAGCTGCTACTGCTCTGTGGATGCCGATCTCCTGCAGCACTTTTGCTGCCGCAGAGGTTTTAATAATTCACACTGGTGAATTATTAGGGCCTGAAATGATTCAAATAGTAATATCGAATAATGCTAGGACTCTGATCCTAGATTCTTGTGTGTGCGCGCGCGCACACACACACACACACACACACACAGAGTTTCCCTGCTGGATCTCAAGATATGCTCCCCTGACTTCATGCATTCCCTCAGCTTGGCAAACGAGGGGCTAAAAATAGAGCTGAGTGAAAGGTGGAGAGGCGACCACATACAGTTCATCCATGACAAAAAGGACAAAGAGAGACAGAAAGAGAGCTGAAAGAAAGCAAAAGAGCCAAAGAGAGAGGAGGCAAAACCAAAGTATGGTGAAAAGAATGTGAGGGAGAGAGAAAAAGGCAAAAGGTGAGCAGGCAGGTTTGAGATCACGTCCTCCAGAGCTCAGGTTTACCCTACGGCTCGGCCCCAATTACTGCCCCATCGACACAGAAGCATAGCTGGCAAGTTTTCAGTCATAAAGGCTGACAGAAATTTGGTTTGTGACCAGCATTCCAGCTACAAATTATGTTAGGTGTCACTTGTTTTCCACTGGAGGAATGTAGCCAACAAATAATGAAAAAAAAAAAAAATCCAAATATCCTCAAATCATGTATGACATCATGTAATGTAATAATACAGACTAGAAGGGCACTCGGTAGAGTGCATACCTCTGCCAAGCCACATATCAATATCAAAATCAAATCATTTGAACCTAGGAAAATATTAAAGCTGTACACCAAATTTAATCCAAATCCATTCACTGCTTTTTGAGTTACGTTGGGAACAGGCAAACAAACAAACGGAGGCGAAAACATAACCTCCTCCGACAAAGCTGGCGGAGGTAAAAATTATATAATAAAAGCTATATTATAAAAATAGCAGTACTAGCCTCAATGTACAAATTTATCTACAAAACTATCTTCCTACACAATTTCACCTTCAACCTTTGGGAGGCGGGGCTTAGCGAGTTGATTACACACACACTGTACTGATTAAAAATGTTATCCTGGTTCCAGGCTGGACAAAAGAAACTCCCTGCTGGACAGACGTCATCCAGGCTGGACAACAGAAGTCCCACGCTGACCAGCACCACGGAGATTAGCAAAAGAAGCCCCAGGCCAAACAAGAGAAACCCCAGGCTGACCAGAACCACAGAGATGGGCACAAGAAGCCCCAGGCTGGATTGAAGAAGCCCCAGGCTGACCTGTAGAAATCCCAGGCTGATGAAAAGCCCCAGGTTAGACAGATGAAGCCCCAGACTGCATGGAAGAAACACCAGGCTGGACAAAAGAAGCCCTGGGCTGGACACAAAAAGGCTGTAAGCTGGACATAAGACACAAGAAACCCCCGGCTGGACACAAGAAGCACCAGGCTGCACATAAGACAGAAGAAAGCTTAAGCAGTAACGGTGTCGTGTGTGAAAGGGAGCAAAAAGGTAAAGTCGAAACATTAATCTATCCCCTGGTGGTCTAATAACATTAACAGTAATTCTCTGTCATGGCTCCAGTCGGAACTGGAACAATTGGATTAAAGTGTTGTGACTGGTCATGACGTTGACATTTATGACATTTATCATTTATCGTGATCCAAGATGGCACCGGTGAGGAAGCTGCCGTGCTAACTGCTCCGACCACACTTTCCTTCTTTTCTTGAATTTGAATTTAACCGGTGACGACATGCTTCCCACAGGTCTGAAATATACTTCTGGTGGTAGCCAACCACTACTGTACGCTCTGGTACATTTGCATATTACAGATGTAGTAGGTCATCTGGGTACTGTTTGACTGCTATTAAATGCCTACTGAGTATTTGAACACACTTCGGATTATGACGTACTTCTTTTAGCATAATATATAGGAAGGCGGTACGAGTATTTGGATGCAGCCGATGTGTGGGAAACACTGGATGTAAATGATGATGCAGTGATATTAAGACAGGACTACTGACCCCTACATAATGCGAATACTTATACTGTAAAGCGAACAGCAGCAATTTCAAAACAACAAGGAAAGAAAACATTGGCACATACGGCTGGAAAGGAATTATATGTCGTATCCAGCCTCGCATGTTCTACACGTCTCGTGGAGTCTCCTGTTAAATACAGTCAGGATACGAATACACGAAACCCGTTACTTTACTGGTATGGAAGACTGAGTGGGAATGAAAATTTGTTATCTATCCATCCCATGTTGTTTTTACCTGATACTCTAACGGGTTTCGCATGTGAAAGGTGAAATGTATTGCTTGTTAAACGAGCGGCAGGTTTATTTCTCTAAATAGGTGAAAGATGAGACTCTGTTGTGGTTGGCATGGATGGCTCTGGATACTGGATCCTGCTGGAGTGCAAGTGTGGAGACCAACAGGACAGGCTTTGTGTGAGATGTTTGTTGCTCTTCACTGCATGGGGTAACGTGTGAGGAGTCCATATCCTACATCTGGACATGGCATGGGCCTGGAGAGACAGACAGTGTGTGTCTGTCTCAAGGATAAACCAGAAAAATTATGAAAATAGGTTTCATACTAGTTAGTACATCATGGCACATTAATCACTTGTTTGGATTTGCAATCGGATGTCACACCACTTCTGTCTTTTACAGCATGTTTACATTTAACTGAGGTTCTCGGAATAATGTTTTTGCGTCAGACTACATACACGACTTTTTGTCGCCCCCCCACGCCCCCCAAAAATGTTCTGATCTGAAACAGATTAATTCTCTAAGCATTTCTGGTCTATCTGTGATGTGCAGTACTGCATTTAGTTCTACAGCTAAATCTGATTATTTAATGAGATTTCTAGTCCAGAGGTAATGAAAGGACAATAAGCGTTGAAGCAACAAAACAGTGATTTTTTCCCAACTAATTAACTAGTTTGAAGTGACGTCTTCACTTAGCACATCAAGTAGGGTTGGGCAATTTTATGACCGACAATCGATATTGTGATCAATGATATCAGAATATACTAGTCTGAGATATTGTGGACATTAGAATATCTTTTTTTTTTAAATGTTTTATTAATTACAAACTGACTGGAAGCAGCTGATTTGATGTTAATTTGGTGGATAAAATTTTGATTTATTTTTGAAAACATTAAATAAAGCATTAAACTATTTTTTTAAAGAAATTGTTAGCCTACATACTATGAACTGTGAATCTATGACTAGGTTTTTGTAGTTGTAAATTGGATGGTTTTGCAGGTTTGCAGCAACAAGACAATTTAAAGCAAGTCTCGAGGTCAAACAGTTCCTAAATTATTAAGCAATAAGTAAGACAATTATTAACACAGACCTTGGCAGGTTATTCTTCCAGAAATGAGCTACATAGTTAGAAATCAAAAAAACTCAATTTTCAGTCACATTTGAAGGCATGTGTTATTTACAGGAACACACGAAGTATTTCAGGTGTATGTAGGCCAACAATCCATCAGAAATCACTAGATAATCTCGAAAAAGCCAGTAAGGACAAAACTGTGGTCTTTTTTGTCATATTAACTTCAAGAGAGAGAAGAAGAGATGTTGGTGAGGGAACGACTGTTTACAACTGCTATAACATTTATTTCACAGATGATCCACCAACATTAAACGTATTGCTGTTGTATAAGCACTTCCGGAGATGTCGTTTTAGGAAAATAAATCAACTTCAGGGTGGTAACAGTAACTCCGCTTAATCAGTCCAGTAAACAATAAACATATTGGTGTTGTGGCACAAAAACGCAAGTACTTTCATGGAAGTTTTGAATTGATAGTGGGATAACTGACGATGTTTTATGAGTAAAATCCTATTCCCTGTAGTTTCTATGGCAACAGGTGCAAATAAACCAAGGGAGTAAAGTGTGGAAAAGGTGAAACTGCTCTGAGAATATAAATCAAACCTATCGTCACCTAAAACCCTCGGTGTCAGGACACTTCCTGTATTTATGCCCTGAGCTCTGATTAAAATCAACACTGGGTATTAACTCTGCCATTAGGCCGCGAGGCCGAGGAGAAAGCTGTCACCAGAAATGGTGGAAATTCTATACGTCCGAGTAAAATGTTTACTGTAGAAATAAACCTGGTCTACAGTTTCTTTGGTCAGTCTGAGACATTCAACCTGCTGGGCATAAAATCTCCTCAAAATAGAAATGTGGCTAATTCAATGGCTCTATTGAATTAAACACAATGGTGAGCTCCGAGAGCGCAGGCATTGTTTGTGTGATGTCAGGAAATAAATCACCATTCCTACAAGGCTCCAGCAGTGTATACACACACACACACACACACACACACACACACACACACACACGTACTGAAGATGGACAATAAATCACACTACACTCCTGTGTTATAAGTTACACGTGACATGTATTATTCATGTGTGTACGGTGCAAACATACTAAACATCAATATGACATTACAGAACGCTCGAAGAATATAATCTATTACATGTTCAATACACATTTTCCAAATGGCTTTAAGATTAACTGCATGCTTTTACTTTTGGCTCATTTCACTCCAGTAACAGCATCCTCGCAGACCGACAATGCAAAGCCCCAGGCTGGACAGAAGAAGCTCCAATCTGGCCATTTGAAGCCACAGAAGCCAGAAAAGCCTCCAGGCTGTACGGAAGAAGTCAGCAGCTGTATGGTTGTACAGAAGAAGCCCCAATCTGACCAGAAAAATATCCTGACCAAACAAGAGCAGTAGGCTGGACAGAAGAAACTCTAAGCTGGATGGAAGTAGTTTCAGGATGCACAAAAGAAGCTCAAGGACAAAAAAAAAAACAACCTAGGTAGGATGGAGAAAGCCTCAGTCTGGGTGGAAGAACCCCAAAGATGGAAAGAAAAAGCCCCAGGTTGGACTGAAGAAGCCACAGATGGGAAAGAACACCACCCAGGCTGGACAGAAGAAACCTCAGATGAAAGAAGAACTAAGGCCGAAGCCTTTATTTTGTCACATGTACTCTCGCACAGTGAAATTCCTCCTCTGCATT
>JAOTRR010000010.1:26963250-26976571 GCA_028570945.1 Gogo arcuatus | reverse complement strand
TGTATGTGAGAACGTACTTGGCAATAAACTTGATTCTGATTCTGATTCTGATTGTTCAACAGCCTGATAAGAAACAGAATAAGCGTGTGTTAGCTGACACTGTAACTGTATTTGTCTTGTGTGTATCAGAGTGTGTGTGTGTCCTCAGCACCAAGAACAATTGCCTGCTCTCTTAACCACCCATACCCATATAGACCAAGTTTAAACAGGTATACAATACAACTGTAACAAAGGAACGGGTCAAACCAGGGATTTGTTTTGTTTCACTTTTAACTGGAGAGATAATGCCTCATCACAGTCAGCTGATGACATCGGAGAATTAAAAAAATGCCATGACTGAGAACCACCGAGCAAACAGTGAGATATGCACAATATTTACATTTACAACCAGTAATACAACCCCAGTGCTGCGGAAATAATAATCTACCTACTGCCTAGAACACAAGCACAGGACATGTATAGGTGGGTAGGGACACCTCAAAACAGCGTACATACACAATATAATTCATTTAAATGGTAAGAAGTGCTACTTTTCACTTTTTACATACAGCTCATGCTGTGAGTGGCCATTTTGATTCGACGCCACCTGCAGAACTCGGGGTTGAGGAGACCGTCCCGGGTCCCCGAGCTGAGGAGACGTTTTCTTTAGACAGGACAGAAATTATCTCCGATTAAACTAATCACATTCTCAGGTGTGTTTTTGAAGTAGACTTGTGAGATCACGATAAAAGATTTAACAACACTGTCACAAAACAGCTTTATAGAAATCCTGATACATAGATATAGATTCATCCGTAATGGGCAAGCCAGAGGCAAGGAAACTGTGGCAAGGAAAAACTCTCCGAGACATCATGAGGAACAAACCTTGAGAGAAACCAGACTCAAAAAGGAACCCGTCCTCTTCTGGATGATGAAGTTATAAAAACATAACGGTACATTTTCTATACTATCCATTTACTAACTGGTTGTCTAACAATCATATGGTGGACGTTTTCACTGTTGTTCTGCTGCTGAACGCATCACTTTCTTCACCAACATCAGGATTAACAGTATTTGTGACGTGTTAGATTTGACACTGCTGTTAATTCTTCATCCAAAAATCTAAACTTTCCTCCTTTTTTGTCTTTCTGAAATATTTCTGTGCCATCTCTAATAAATATAGCTAACTGATGTTCACTAGACACCTACTTGTCTTAGGTTAGCCAAGTCAATCACGCACTGATGGATTTTATTTCACATTAATGAACTCTATTTACTGGGACAGAAAGCAAGGGCGTCCCAAGAGCACGGAAGATGGCAGGGAAAAGGGGAGGAGCTTCCAGATGGGAAGTTCATATCAGAGTTCAGAACAACTGTCAATCATTTCAGAAACATACATCTTGTGTTTTTTTAATTGGGAGCAAAAGACAACTGCTTTTTTGGCGTATTTTTGAGTGATTACTCGTACGAAAATGCGTAACGATTGGCAGGTTTGGGAATAGAACAGAATCGAATCTGAGTAAACATCACTGAAAAACACAAACATGAAAAAACAAAAATGGTGGACAGCGACAGTGGTGACTGTTCATCGACTTTGCTCGAGTTCTGTGACATCAGCACAAAATGGCGGTGCTAAGACGTTTCCCTTTGCACCTTTTCTATATGATAAAACTCAATTTCACTGATTTATGTAAAGCTGTTTTAAGTTTTTATTTGTAACTCCATTTTGCAATTCTGTTGATTTCAAGCCAGTTTTATTTAATATTAATAAGAGCTCTGTGACAGACAATGAGCAAAAGGAGACTCACTAATCACACAGAAACAGCGTGTGTAGATCTTCATGATATGTTAAATACAGGAACTACTGATACAGGGGCAGCCATGTTTTTTCTGAGTAGACACACTGGAACACGTTTAAGATTGGAAATCGTCTCGGAAGTTTCCAAGCATCGAATATAACTGACCACTGCATAATTCAACCAAAACTGCTAGAGGAATCTACCGAACCTAAGTAGTGTTCCAAGCTATTGTCAAAAAATGGCAAAGCATGGCAACAAACAAACAAACAAACAAACAAACAAACGTGGCGACGACGCCAAAGAAAACAAGAGCCTTAATGAATCGATGTAAAGATCATGGTCGCTCAAGGTCCCTTTTACAAACCAATCATGTGAGAGACAGATAAATATGGGTCACTTGTACACTTATGAACTATCATAGACATAAATCAAGTGTGTTTTTATTGTCATTCCTCTATATAGCTTGTATAACCAATCTGACGCAAAAAAAAGAAAGAAGAAATGTTCGCAAACAAATACAAGATATCGTGATATATATCGCGATCTTCAGGTACCGCGATATGATCTTTTTGTCATATCGCCAACCCGTAATTTACAAATCCTTACATTTCTGTACAGGACTAATATATTAATAAAGGCGGTTAAAGCTGTTGTGAGGTGCACGCGCGGCAAAAGGAGATTTTTTTCCCCCCGCCTTATTTAAGTCGCACGTGCGACAGCTGACGCTCATTGCGGGCGAGAGTGGGCGCACGCGCGCATATATATATATATATATATATACTGTGCGTCTACCAGTATTGTCTGTTAGGTTAGAATAAGCGCTGGGTTGGGCTCGCGCTCAGTATACATATCATATATATACACACACACACACACGTATATACATCACACAGTCTCACTGTTAACTCTCTAAAATTAACAAATGATCTGCAAATAAAAAACACAATTCTGCAGAAAATATATGTAATGGTACAAAGAACATTAAATTCGCATACACTAACCTAAAACTGATGCTGAGGTAGATAGCAAGCTAATCGAGCTAGCTAGTTTGTTTTGCAGAGAGATTTTTTAAACAAATCGTAAATACACTAAAATAATACATTTTATAATTTTGTACAAACGCCACGACAACCACACTTTTCAGATCTGGTGGATTTGAAAGGAGTCTCGAAAATATTTTACGACAAAAACGTTCAAAATTCGAGCAGTTATTAATGTTTTTGACAGGCGGAGAACCGCTAGCAAACTGCGTTATTCCGATTCCTACCGGTATTCTGGACAAATCCAAACAAATCCCACCTACTGCTCGAGGATTGGCTAAATTTATCACGTTTCTCCACGCTGATTGGTAGGCTGCCCCCGAGCCTGATGAAACAGCCAATCCTAGCACAAAAAGACGAGTTAGACAGAATACTGGTAGGCCAAATAATATCTCGCGCACTAGGCGTCTATATGTAAGCTAGCAAGCTAACAACACAATCTCACTCCACTGTATTATCATCTCACGTTTACATGCAGCCAACAAAAAGCTCGAAAGGAATTATTGACGGGAAACATACGCTTTAAATTCGATATAAATTCAAGGAAGACAAAGACACGACTGACAAACATCCTACCTGTTTTCCCGAAAGACTTTTTTTTGTGTTTCTATTCCACAGAGGCTTGACAGAACATGGCACAAACCAGCAGCAGCGCCGTAAACACAACCCGAACGCCGCTGTTAGTGCGCATGCGCAAAGCTCTATGCTTGCGCATGCGCACAGAGAGCTTTCTCGCCAGTTTTTTTTTACTTTGATTAGCAAAAACCGCTAAGCCCGAAACGTCGAAGGGTTTGTATAGCGAAAAATTTAATATACACACATTTTCTCGCTCTCCCACTGTAGCTGATTAGCCATGACACGTTTAGTGTTTGAAGTACGTAGCTAACAAGTAAGGAAAGCGTAAATCTTCTAGTTTAGACTCGTGTAAATGTTAGTTGCCTCAAAAAAAATTTGTCCTAGTAATGCAGTTGTACTGAAACAGTTGCATAGATAACAGAATGCGTCTTTTATTATTATTTTTCAAAACACGCAAACTGAATATACAGTATATAATCATTTGACTCACTTCTAAGCCGGTAATGTATCGTTTTCAAACGAGTCGATTCTTTGAATCGGCTCTTTCAGGTTTTCGATGAGAGCCGATTCACATCCAGTATATGATCCGTTTTTATTTGTTACAGATGCATTTGTCTCAGTTACATAAAATAGTTCGTTTGAATTTTTAATAATAAAGAATTATTCTATCTCATCTGAATCATTTCTAACGAGTGATGTGTCGTTCACGAACGAGTCGACTCGCATACCTTTTTGAGCTATTTCACGCTGTTTTGTTTTATATATATTTATAGATAGAGCGTTTATCTCGGTGACACACCCGAAAATGAATGCAAATGTATGTCTTTACTGAATTTATTTAACGGGAACTCTTATTCTCACTTGCCCCAACTTTACCTTCTATTGATTCGCAAATCATTTTGAGTCGACTCTTTCAAGTGAACATTGAGAGACGACTTTTGTTTTAGATGAAGGCAGTGCAGTCACTCTTACAGTTTAATTTAATCAAAATGCTTCCAAAATGTAATCAAAAATCTCCTTTCAACACCTGGACTGTTTGTTAGCATGAATACTGAGCCATGACTCTCAGGTTTGTGTACATGATTCAGCATTAAGGAAGATCTGCTAGCCTATGTAATTTAGAAATTACATTACATGTCAGTGATGTTTTTCTTTATTACAAGGTAGAATAAGATTTCATGAAACAATTTCAGCCATAAGAAGGACAATCACAGGTCAAAATATCACAAAAATGGCAAACGAGCCACTTCGGAGCCGAGAGAGTCGACTCTTTGACTGTGTGACTCACTTAAAAATTAGATTAGATTCAACTTTGTCATTGTGCAGAGTACAGGTACAAAGTCAATGAAATGCAGTTAGCATCTAACCAGAAGTGCAAAATACAGTATTATTTACAGATAAGTGCCAGAATAAGTACTGCAGCATAGTGATGCTATATGTTAAATGCCTGAAATTCCCAATTTGCAACGTGACCATAAAACAAATAAAACAAGCATTGACAACATGTTTGAGGACAAATCTGTTTTATTACCTCAACATGCAGTTACAGAATATGACCTTTAATAACTTTTACATTAATTTTCATCATCAGCGTGTGCTTTATAGCGGCTCAGACCTTTGCCAAGGTACGAAACAGCAAACAGCAAAGATACGAAACAGCAAATCTGTTCAGTGCATTAAAATACAGTTCATATTCTACGAAAAGATATTTCACCTTTTTTTTTTAAATTTCTGTTAAATATCTATGTATTTAAATATAGCTCATCATAAAACTGCAGTAAAATTCCATCTATACGATGGCGGTGTCTGTATAAACTGACGGATGTGTACCATCTTTTATTTCATATACAGTTAAATCGAACAATAGATTTGCAAAGGAAATGTCTAATACAGACGTAAAAATATTCAACATCAGCTGCTGTCAGGGTCGTGTGTGTGTGTGTGTGTGTACACGCCCAGTGAGCATGCACACCATCACAACCAGCGATCCTCAAAGGGAAAAAATAAAATAAATTGTACATACAGAGGTCCAGAGAGGCCGTGCGATGAGAACGAATAAAAATACTTAACTTGAAAAAAAAAAAAAGCCCCAAAATAAATCGCACACTCGCCTCATCATGAAAACTACCTACCAAATAAAGAACAATAATTTTCACCTTTCCTGCTCTACAGGAGCCAATAATACAGGATCAGCTTAATGTGTAAAAACAAATTTCTCTTGCACTTTATTGATCACAACCACTGTCTACTTCCACATTAAGCTATTCCCCGTACTACAAACTTTTGATTACACATAACTGGACAAGTTTATGGAGTCATTCTATTCATAGTTCTGATCAGTAACATACTGAGAGAAATTTGGTGGTTCTGGGTTAAAACAATAACATGTTAAAGGATGCAATATAAGATTTATAATTTAATATATTTAGTAAGTGTTTATAATGTGGGGAGAAATAGCGTAACATGAAACTACACCTGTGGTTTCACATTGCAAAAATAGCATTTATTTATTTATTTTATTTACTTACTGATACAGGACCTGGTTTGCTGATTGATTCGGCATTCAATTACAAATAAATTACAGCATTTGAATTGAACTTTTACAAGTCTATTTGTGTGAGAATAATGTCAGAATTTGATTATGTTAGCCGAGTGACATACATTTGCAGAAATACAGGCTTATAACCTGCACTGTAAAAGAATTTAAAAATGAAGCAATGAAATTAACTTGTGGAGCAACTGTGAAATAATCATGAGTTTACCAAAGGGGGGGGGGGGGGGCTCAAGATTTTAATTTTTATGGCTCCAGTTCAGTAAGAGTCATGGCAGGGATACCCCCTACCCTAATGGAGCTACTTTTGCCTTCCCTCGCAATAAGGGTTAGGGTTAACGCAAAAGTATTGAAAGGGAACAGAAAAGTAGCTAAAAAATAAAACAAACACACACCAAAAAAAAAAAAAAAAAAAAGTCGTCCTCTCTGGACTTCTTCAGAAATATTCTTCAGTGATATTAAAAGCTGATTTAATATCCAGTAAAACATCACCAGCAGGGGGCAGAAGATCAGGCGTACACATTCCGTAACGATATAAAAGCATCGTGCAGGTGTAACAGATCCGAGCTGATCCAACACACAAAATCACAGTAAGAGGATAAAGAGATTTAAAAAAATAAAAACATTTTCTGCACTGAATAAAATCAAAGAATAAAAAGCCTCACATGCTGAGATTTGGAGAAAGCGGAGGATTAGAAGCTGTAATCAAACGTAAAATCCAGTTTGTAGCAGTGAAGCTGTTGTAATAATAAAAGAGGAAAGGACAGCATCTCCATGTCCTCTTTTTATTTCAAATAAAAAGACACCTACAGCAGAAACACACACACACACACACACTTTTGGCCAAGACTATAAGCATAAATCACTCGAAACAGCCTTTGTGTTTAAAGCCTCATTTTCCTCTAGATTTAAAATTAATGATTTCGATTGCTGATGCATTGCATTCGGACACGAACGTAATCTGGAAAAACCTTCCTGCAAAACGGGTTGTGTCAGCGTGAAACATTTTATGTTTAAATTTTATTTAATCTTGAAAAACTTGGAATGATTTTTGATGACAATTACCGATCGTATTTTACATTGCTACGCATTTTCTCATTTCTAATTCTGACTATGGAAATAGTCACATTATAAATCACGGGCTTTGATGGTAAGAGGTTTTATTTACTTAAATTAAAATTAAGCAAAAAATGACAGTAAAAAGTGATATTTGCAGAAAAAACAAATACTATTATATTGTGTGTATGCAAAAGACACAAACCTAAACCAAAAAAAAAAAAAAAAAATTAAAATATTTTTATCTTGACCTTTTATCTGGATGTGCATGTTGCAAGTCATGTGGTTTTATGTTTAATGTCTTCTATAAATTCATGCTTAGTAAAAGTGCAAGAATGGATTAATTTTTTATGGATACAGCACTGGGTTTAATGCTGATAAGTTACGTGCCATTTGTTTATTTAAATATAATTTAAATGAACTGTCTTTTCTCAGTTAAAAAGAAAAAAAAAAAAAATGCATGGGGGCACTTACTTTTGCACAGCAAGCGCTACTGCGGTGAGAAGTGTTCGCTAATCGACACATCAACCATCTAGAGCTTTAATTTGTATACTTCATATTAATCTTGACCAAAAATGACAGGAGAAAAAGCGAGGTTTAAACTTTAACAGGTCAAGAGATGATCGGCATCTTTTAATAAAACAGACACACACAATAAAATTCAACACTGGGACACCAGTTACCATAAAATCTAAAGCATAACAAAAAGGCGCCAATATTTTAGGCAAAAAGCCCTACCACATTCCTGCATCCATATTACATCTGAAAAGATTTACCCTATTATAAATAGGAGACGTTTCCTTTAAAGCGGCGTAACACACTCCTCTGATCTCGCTGTCATCCGAGTGAAGGACAACAGAAAAGAAAAAAGATTCAGTGCACAAGACTGCAGCAGCAGCAGCAGAAAGACGACAACGACGACTCGTTTCAGGAGTCCTGATCATCACCCAGCGCTCCGTCAACCTCGAGTTTAAACAGGAAATACAGAGCTGATGGTTACGTTTATTTCCAGTGACCAAAACAAAAGGAAAATTAAGAGATTCCTGATACAAAATACTCCGACACACAACTTCACGGAAGTTAGCAGCGATGTCGCACTCGAACACAAGAGGAGGCTCAGACAGGGGTGCCTTTTTTTTTTTTTTTTTAACCGGAACAAAGTGGCACTGGACACAGTGTGAAACCAGACGCGGCCTGCCAAAGCGCCGAAGCTTGGACGCACAGCATGGCCTGGTTTATACTTCGGCGTGTCCACTAGAGGGCAGAAGAAGTGAACAACAAGGAAAACGAAATACGTCATATAGCAGAAGGAATAGAGGAGAAGAAGCGGATCAACACGGCTTCCGGATTCTGCTCTGAAATCATCTGGCGTTTGCGTTTCCCGCGAACATTGTGTACGTTAGTCCGTACAGCGACACGGCGACTCGTCCCTCATTGAAACGAGCGTCCGCTGTAAGAGATTTATTTAAGACAGAACATCTCCAAAAACAAATTTAGAAATATTAATATTAATGAGCACATCGTCTTCAAAACTTTCACAGATCTTTCTAAGCTCTTTTAGTTTCACAGCTCAGACCTAGGTGAAGGTTAGCTAAGAATGCATAGAGTACAACAGAATACAACAAGCCCCGCCTACTGCATATCATCCCCGAAAAAAGTTTGAAAGATAAACTGCTTACTTCTTCCATCAACTGAAACATTTATTTAAGGTTTAAATACGGTCTTGTATACAGTAGGGGTGTAACAATATCGTGCATCATATCGTATCGTTCGATACAAGGCTTTCGATTTGATACATTTGTGCACTGAATACATTTAACAGGCTGCATAATAAAGTCATCATAACATACCGTTTATATAATCATGTGAAGTACAAAACATTTCAACTTAAGCAAAAAACGCTTTAGCTAAGAAGTGCGCCATGTTTCACGAGCATACGATACGCTAGCATACTGATGCGTGCTATCTTTCAGGTCGGGGATAAGGAAGCACTTGTGACGCTGACGGCTAGCGAGTGGTGGACTGACGCATTACACAGATGCTATGGAACTAGACAAAGACACGCCCAGTTCATAGCTGCAGGC
This sequence comes from Gogo arcuatus, assembly GCA_028570945.1. Classification (NCBI taxonomy): domain Eukaryota; kingdom Metazoa; phylum Chordata; class Actinopteri; order Siluriformes; family Anchariidae; genus Gogo; species Gogo arcuatus. The sequence continues at coordinate 26,967,486 of JAOTRR010000010.1, read as the reverse complement.
GTGAGACACTATTGAGTAAAGTGGAGAACTCAAAAACACATCCAGGGCTACAGAGAGCCACGTGACTGACAGCACACTCTGATAACAGCTTCATTAAACACTTCAGACACGCCCCTTTAGTCTCACACCAGTGAAAGCTTGGCCAGAGCGCTAATGTTTAAACTTATTTCCTTTCATTCAAATGCACAGCTTTTGTTTTGTTACACTGATAAGAGTCAGAACAGATCAAACACCGTCAATGTTTTATAACTGAATTTAAAGGTGCAGTATGTAGGATTTAGGGGATCTGTTTGGTTAGCAGAAATGGAGTACAGTATTCATAAGTACGCTTTCATTAGTGTATAATTACCTGTAACTTCAAATCGTTGTTTTGGTAAACTTAAAATGAGCCCTTTATATCTACACAGGGAGCGAGGCCTCGTCCACGGAGCCGCCATGTTTCTACTGTAGCCCAGAACGGACAAACCAAACACTGGCTTCAGAGAACGCATTTCACAGTTTGCTTTTTTTTTTTTTTTTCCCCACAAGTGGCAGCTTGAATCCAGCACCAGAAGGAAGACTAAGAAGAAGAAAGAAGAGGAATCAGTGGTTGCTGGTGCTGGCTAATAAGTTTGAGAACCCAAATTTTGAGAAATGAAGGATTGTATTTATTATCTAGCATGAGAAAAAGCAAAGGAGTGTGAATCCTTGTCAAAGAAGTGAAGGCATGAAGCAAAACGAAAGCTGGACATTAAACATTGGTGTGGCTAAGGTTATGATAAAAGTGTAACGTTAAACAAAAAAGCTTTGCGCTGGCGGCCACCGTAGGTTCGAATACATACTTGGAAAGCGAGGGGTGGGGGACAGTCAGTTGGTTGCAATCTGCAACCTCACCACTAGATGCCACTAAATCCTACATAGTGCACCTCTGAGCAACTGAAAATGGAAACCTAAAGCACATTCTCGCACATTTATTTTTTTCTGTATTGAAAATCCAGATGCCACCGCATGGAAATCATATCGAATTTGAATTTTATGAATTGTTACACCCCTAATATCTCTCGTCTCTTATCGGAGCGATGTCAGGTTTGCAGTTAGATTCATCACAACGTTTCTGTGCATACAACCAGACATCTCCTCACCTCAACCAGAGTTCTTCTGAAGGCTGCTTAACGCACAGCTCTGTAGACACACACACACACACGATTAGCTGTTAGGATTTCGGAGGATTGCACGCGAGTTAATCAGTGTGGCGCGTCAGAGTTCGTCTCTGTGTTGCAACACTGATATGCTTCAATACAGAAGTATAAACCAGACTGTAGAAGTGCTGAGAGTTTTGTTTTTGCTAAAACCTTAAACACTCGCTCAAACAATGCTCTACCGAAAGCAACACTTCAAAGTTCAAGCACAAGAGTTTAAAAATCTCAAAAGATCAAATAAAGAAGCCCCCCCACGCCAAATAAAGTCAGCATGTTCAGCGTGTTGCACCTTCACTAATTACCCTAACATGTTTGTCTTTAGTGTAAATTCGTGCCTTCATGTGCGGAGTCACGTGCGGTTTAGGGCACAGTGAAACCTCCTGTCATCTATAAACATGAACTAAACTTCACCGTAGAGCTGAATGTGAGAAATTTATAAACAGAAGTTTATATGTTATTTCACCAAGCCGTTCCTTCAACCTCCAAGTGATAAGGACACCATCACCACACACACACACGTTAATGCTGATATAATCAATCTATTTGATTTGATAGCCATTTAAAAATAAAACAGCCGCCTGACGAAGCCTCAGAGAAAAGAAAATATTGTATACCACTTCATAGGCACATTCACGCAGAGTTTTACAAAACGCGTACAAAAAAACAAAACAAAAAAAACTCCATTTCATGCATGTCAACCGAGTCATGAGTTCTGCACCATGACATATGCAATGTACAGTATTTACTGAGCACCAGGCTTCCCCTCTCACACACACACACAATAAACATTTAGTAGAAATATAGAAACCTACAGGCAGGAACTGCACAAGATTAAGCTCATCACAAATGCAGATCATTTTTTTTTCTCCTTATTGAAGAGTAATCGGACGCCTCCTATTGATTGGCTAAGGAGTGGATTCTGATTGGCGGGTAGGTGACCTGAGATGGGGGTTGTGAACGTAAACACGTTTGCATAAGCTGCAAAATTTTAAAAAGCAGGAAATATTAAGAAAAAAAAATTTAATGGGTGGAGAAAAAAAAAAAAAAGGCATAATTTTTTTAAAAAGGGAAAAAAACTGGGTTACGTTCTATAAGCATCTGATTACTGGAAAGACCTTCGGAATTAAATTGGGGAAGCTTTGACCCAGCATTCAGACTTTTCTTTTTTTAGCTCCCGTTTAGAATCATCTCGGGTCCTGGGCTCGGTCCAGCTGCGTCTCCTGGAGGTCTTATCGAACCCGTCTTCATCACCAGACCGCCCACAGCGAGACCTCCAGCGTTCAAGCCGCCGGGGGAGAGAGACTTCCTGCAAGATGAGGAAAAGATTGTAATTCTTTACACCAAGGCGTGATGAGTGAACTCTCACATACTGGTCTGTCGTAATGCTTAACATGAGTGTGTCCACTAGGGGGCGCAGTGTCTCATGGATCAAACCAGGAAACATTAAAGGAAACAAAAAAGAGAAAAAAATCCATCACTGAGCCAAAAACAAAACACTAACACTTCCTTATGACCATCTTTATGAAGCTCTAGAATAAACTCACGTGTTATAATGCATTCATAATGCATTATGATTATAAATGAAAGTGTATCACACTTTATACACATCTATTATGTATTATGATGCATCCTGATTAAACTCCTAAAAATAAAAAGCTCAGCTCACCGAAACGCCATCTTCTTCAGTACATGGGCGTCCACCATGTGTCCAGGTAACGAGTGCACCATCCGTGAGCTTCCTGCCCCATCACTGAACACACTGGAGAGGCGATTTTCACACTGGGGCTCCAAAGATGCCTGATAGTGAGAAAAAAAAAAAAAAAAAATTGAGCAAATTACCATTTCTGAAATAAGACAGAAATATGAACCATTAGAAAGATTGCTCGAGCCATGCCTCATCACTCCTCGGCAACTGTTGCTAAGCTGTACGCAGTCATCTCGAACATTTTAAGCCATACTTTTATACTCATGTCTCGTGTTTTCTGTTCAGAGCTGTATTATTTTGAGCAGTAATACTGTACATTTGCAATAATTTTGGGATACAATACATTTTCAATGCTGAAAGCAACATTTTCTTTACACGATTTATAGGTCACATGACCGTGACATTATCGGTGTTGAAGCGAATCCCAAGTTATCCATTGCCCATGTGGCTCACGAGCAGGAAGACAAAGCTTCTGAATATGAAACAGAATGAACATTAATGTAAATAACAAAAGCATACACAAGAATTAATTACTCTGAACTAAGCTTGTGCAGTATAATGACAGTACACTGCTACAATTACAAAACCAGACCTGTCGACTAGGCTTGGGATAAATGCCCTTTTCATGCATCGATAATCAGAAAACTTTGCCCATGATTACCTATATATCTGTATTTTTCAGGATATAAATAAATGTGTAAATAAATAGACATATCCTTAATTATCTATTTGGTATTCTGTGTCATACACAGAAGCACCACTAGATGGAGCCGTATTAGTCTGCCTGAGCAAGAGGTGAGCAAGGTCACTTGGTAGTAACAGAGAACCTGTCCACTTCTGATTAACGCCATTGTACCGAAATTGGCTGCAATTCACCTAGAGGGCGCTCTTGCGATGGTCCTCAATGAACGGGGGTGAATGGAGCTAAACGGATATAATAATTATTTACACCTGCTTCTAGACAAAAAAGCCCAAAGTTTATTTTAGTTTTTGTAAATATAGTATGGATTATATATCACAGTTGAAATTAAAAAATACTAAATGTTCATTTTTTCTTACAGGGAAGGTGATTTTGCAAATACAACGCTAACATTCTGCTAATGTGATCACATGATGGCCGCATTCTGATGCTGCGAGAAACAAGCTTTCTGGGTGTTTTACTACAGTTTAAAAATGGAAAAAAAATCTAAAAAAATGGAACTATATCTATTGCCGCTACCCCTTATATCAAAAACAACAAAAATAGGCAGAATGTTTTTTTTTTTTAACCCCATGAATGTTACATTTTGGGGCTACAGTTCCATACACCCCCGTATATCCTGCCTATTTTATATAATTAAGGCCTATTTTTTT
>JAOTRR010000010.1:26875944-26887615 GCA_028570945.1 Gogo arcuatus | reverse complement strand
ATTATTATTATTATTATTATTATTATTATTATTATTATTATTATTATTATTGCTACTACTAATGTCCTTACTCAACACTTATTATACTGTCTTTTATTGTCATTTTAATTTGAGCTGCATTTTGGGGATTGAAAGTTGCTACATGAATAAACATGACTTAATTCATGTATTTATTAATGTTGACTAATGCAGGAACAAACATTTAGGAGGAATATTTAATTAGTAAATTATACAGGAATTGATTATCAGTGGTTTATAACTAAACCTTAAATTAAAGAAAGTAAAGCATTTTTCTTAACAGGAAAACAAAATAAAATAAATTTTAAGAACCATTTTTAGAACCATCAGCAAAAAATTAATGCAGGCTTCTGGGAAATATACATGCTTCATAAAATGCGTGTAGAATTACACAATTTAAAAAGACAATTAAAAAAATTAAAAATAATAAAGACTAATAAAATGATGTACGATGATTCACCAACTTATAAAATAGCACTTGATCCAGCACATGCTATTATTTTGACTGTATTTTTTCTATACCCTGCACCCACATTTAACCCGTGCGCAAAACTGATGTCATGAAAGTGTGCATGGGATGGAGGTTATGTTATCATGCTTTTAATTTGCTATTTTGATAAATAATTAAATGCTGGACACTTGTGCATGACGTCACGATTGTGTGCGTGAGCCGGGGCTGTGCTTCAGGGGTCCAAGAGGTGAAGGCCGAGCACCAGCAGAGGGACTTTCAGCCATTTCCTCTGGTCCTTATTTATTTTTCGCTGCGTTGTTTTCTCAGTATCGCAATGCATCACTTGACATTACCCAAGCAAGCTGGAGCTGCGCAGCATCAGCTGAAAGCAATTTGGCTCCAGAGCAGCACAGCTGCCAGGCGGATAAGACTCTCACTCTTTCGTTTACTTTGAAATGCTTTCTTTTTTTTTTCTCTCCCCAACATCCAAAATACACAAGGCAGCCAAATTGCTGACATGTGTGCAAGAGCCTGGTGAAATCCTGCATTCTTTCATGCCCTTCTATGCAAAACTCCCTGTTGTTTATTTAAAGAACACAGAACACTTTAGCACTATTAAGAAACATGTTATATGGTAAACTGAAGGTTTCCTCACAGGAAAAATCCTCCGCTGTTTATTTTCATGTGCCCCCCAAAAAGTTATCTTAGTTTTGATTTGAAAAAAAAAAAACTCCCCACGTTCACAATTAAAAGGACAAAAGGAGCTGGAGGGAGGGGGACGGTGGTTGGTGGTTGGTAGGCTGGGTGGGGATTTGTACCGAGGCTGTGCAGCGTCTGACATTAACAGGCAAGGCAAACGTGGAAGTGAGCTGTTTATTTGTGCTGGGGGAGCTGGACAGCTCGGCTGGGTTCCTTCTCTCAATGAGTCCACACATCACTTCATATCTCGGTGTTCAGCCAGCTGCTGGCCACCGCAGACCTCCTGACAAGGTGCAGCTCTGTTCCTAACCTCCAGCTACCGCCCGTGACTCTCTGCTCCACTCACCGGTTAACTAATGTTTCCTCTGGAAGTGGTCTGAAAGCTTCAGAGTGCGTCAGTCAAAATGTTCCCTGTCCTGAAAAACGTGCTCTGATAATAAAGTTATGTTTTTATTACGTTTGCTAACCCTGAGAGAAAACTTCATTAGCTTTCCAATTAGAATAAACACAAACTCATACAAACTCCATGCAAACTCATGAATCCAGGAGGAGTTATAATTGACCAATCTCAGAGAAATCAAATTCTAATAAAATGCAATTAAGTTGTGAAATAACAGTAGTGCAACTATGGTCTTCCATTAAAATGCATAATTTGGTTCCTCGTTCGCCTTATCGAGATCACGAGTTCGTATCCAGACGATGCCACAGTTGTTCATGGCTGGGGGCTAAACTGGCCATGCTGGCTAGGTGGGTGGGGCATACTCTCTCTCCTGTCAATCACAGCAACACCAACCAATCCTGAGCATCTGACAGCTGACAGCGCAGCCTGCGTTAAAAACATTAGTTGAAGTGCTGTCAGACACTCTGAGATGCCGTGCCTCTCTTGAGCTCTGTGGCAGATTCAAGTACACTGCGTTTTAATGGAAGATAATGGCTTTTAACATGATATTTCGAGCCACGCCCTGATGCTGTGCCTCTCTAGCCATGAATGGGAGTGTGGGTGGGAGGGTTCTATATAGAACAGTGTTTATTGGAGGATAGTGCGCTTTTTGTCCCACCTGGACGCACAGCTTCTCTTTATGATGATTGGGAGATTTCTTAAAGGGACAGAACCTCATAACCAACTGCCAATCACTGCCATCACATGGCAATAAACATGACTGACACCTCAAACTTCTGGGCATCAGTCGGAATCGCTTGGCGCTGCAGTAGTGGTTAGTTGAGTAGTCTAATCCACTAGTATATCTTGTTATTTTTATGTTATGTTGTTATGTTATTTTTAGATGCATTCCTTCATTTTAAATTCTTTGCCCAAAGTTTCCCCTGAAATTTTAAATTATATAAAAATGATTATTGGTTGGTTATCCTTGATGCTAATGTACAGTATATTGCAAACTACATTTCATGGTCACTGAGATACTGAGATAGGGGTGGGGCAAAAAAGTAAACAAACAACAAACAAATAAATCTTACTACCATATAACCTTCCTGTAAATATGGTATAATAAATACCATTTTTTCTGTGAAATGTTCCTTTGTTCCTTTGTGTAATATTAATATGTATTCATATTCATGGTAATATTTCTTAATCATTATCATTTCTTAAACAGTCCGACATACAAGACATATGTTTTATCCATTTATAGTTACATTTAAAGTTAAAGCTAATTCTTGTTCTCTCTTACGTTATAGCAGCTGTAAACAGTCATTCCCTCACCAGCCTCTCCTTTTCCTCTGTCTTGAAGTCAACAAGACAAAAAAATAAATAAATCACAGCTTGTCTTGTTAGTGAGAAACCACAAATCGTAAACTCCTCAGTCCTGAAGATGTCGGAAAACTTAAAGTTATAGCTTTAGCTCTGAGTGTTATAAAGCGCTGACACTGGAGACTCCTTCCATAAATGTTAAATAAACATCTGCTTACAGAAAACATCACCATATCAGCAATGATTTAAAATCCGTTCATGTGGCGTGTCCGCCGTACACGTCCCTGTGAATGAGCAGTTACTACAGAAACTACAACGTTTTAGAACGAGTGAATTAATAATAATAATAAAGCTGTGATTTGCAGCTGCACTACTGTCAGAGCTGCTGTTATAGAAAATGAATCAACAGTTTCTGACCAATCACAATCCAGAATTCTGTGGAATATTGCTGTGGTATCAGAATGACTGATGTTCAACAAATATTTCACTCAATTAATTCTGTCACGTTACACTGCTACATTGTGATGTTTGCGTTACAATTTTGCAGCTTTGTGTAGTACTGCGAAGTTTGTAATATTTCTACAGAGCAAAGAGCATTAGTGATGATGTCAGCTCACCATCTTTACCCATATGATGTCAGAATCAAACTAAGTGGTAGCCTTTAACATATTAAACTCACCAGAATGATGAAATCCACACATCCTTCTTGGAACTTCCAGGATAACCGGCATCGGCAGAAGAATTTGGAATGACTCTATTAGGAATTTCCACACAATACAGAGAGTGATCAGTGACTAAGCTCTCCTCACTTCTTCAGACGAGCTGTTCGAGCTGCTGTTTTGACCCTGCAGGTGCTCCGAGCAGGTGATGAGGAATAAACAGGATTGTTCTTAATGCCTTAACATGTTTCAAGCACTTTAACGGATAAAAAATCAAACTAATTAAATAAAACCATTGCAAAAAAAAAATCACAAGTGACTCTGCTATCATAACATGCTGCACTTTCCAATACACTACCAACAGTTTTTCAGTAAATAGAGTTGAGTGTGAAAGTTTGTGCACTCTGACTGAAATTGATTTTACAGATATTCCATTGTTTATGCAAGCAACAACAAATGGACAAAAAGTATCTGTTAAAAATAGTCATACTGAAACGATGTGATTTTGGACCCACTTTTTATACCTCTGAGAATGTTTTCATGTCCTCTACTTCTTTTTTTTTTTTAAGCAGTTTTTAACGTTATTTTTTTCCTGGCTCTTTGCACATGTCTATGTTGGGCTTTTTCCATTTCTAAATGATGGTTTTCACTGTAAACACTCCAAAATCTTTTAACCTTCTTCTCTAGCGCTTTGACAAGTTGATCGTGTCAGGTTTAGGTGTTTGAGAACCGTTTTCGTGATTCCAATTTACTCTTAAATCGACTGGTCGACAGTTTGAACCTGTCTGACACCTCAAAAATGCAGCATTCAAATAAATTAACCAACTTGTGAATAACAAGATCTGCTGACTTTCAACCAGAAAACTCCAATAAAAAAAGAACATAGAATTTGTTTTTGTAGATAAACTAAAACAGTGGTAATGAGGGGGCACATACTTTTGCACTCAACCACATAAACAGCCCAGTGTCTTTGTGGAAGGTGGATTATAAATATGTTTAAACAGGAAATGGATCAAACCTTTGGACTATGAAAGTAGTCAGGCAGTGTGTGTGTGTGTGTGTGTGTGTGTGTGTGTGTGTGTGTGTGTTTGGGGGGTGCACTGAGGGTGAAAGTGGGGTCCTGGCTCTCAGTGACTGATAAACCCACCGCAGTCTCGGAAACCTGAGCTGCAGGAAAAGACTAACACACCTTGACATGTTCAGGAAACTGCAGCACGATGCTGAGCTCGGTGAGATCTGCTCGCCACCAAACACACCGCACGGTACCACTTTTAAACTCGCTGTGTTTAGATGAGCACAGTGGGGAGGAATGTCTTCATCACACACCTCTTCCTCCTCCTCCTCCTCCTCCTCCTCCTCCTCTTTCACTCTGTCTGACTAAATTGTGACGTTCTCCATCTTAAATCCCAAATTTACACACATAAGACTGACACTCAGAAGAAAAGGCAAGAGATCTTAAAGCGGCCATAAGCAGAGCCCCAGCTAGAGTGATGATGGAGAGCTCACTGTGTGGGGATCAAAATCAGAACAGGAGCTTTAAAGGTGCCATCAGCGATTTTCAACTCAGATCATTTTGTTTTGCATTATTTGCTAAAGTTAGCGTCTTGGTCAGTATATGTCTTTAGAGGAGAAACTCACGTCTCTGTGGGACCTCAAGCTCAGTAAACAGCAGGACACAACTTATGATATGGACCACCTATACCAACCAAGCAGAATTAACAATCATCATACACGTTAATTCAGAAAGCTCCGCCTATTGTGCTGGCATTCAGGCATTTTACCAGTTTTGGAGGTGTGGCTTTGGAGGGAACACTAAATGGAAGGGTTTAAGTTTGAAAACAGCTAGCGTCAGCTAACAGATTTGCATATTAATGCATGACACAGCAACCAGAATTCAAGCTGTGGCACATTTTACATTGTCACGTGAGTTATGTTTTGATTTGTGTCTTGTCCCCGCCCCTGTCATGTGATTGGTGTTTATCCTGATTGTGCTCACCTGCTTTCAGTTCCTCACTTGATTCCTTTTCCTAGAGTAGTCCTGGTGTTTGACTGCTTTGGTGTGAAGTCTCGTCCATGTATATGTGTGTTTAACTGTTCCTTGATTTTACAATTCTAGTTACATCCGCGTTTTGACCCGTGCCTGTTTCATGGCTACCGATTATGGTTTGTACTTGTGTGCTTCTGCCTGCCTGTGATTTGACCCATGCCTGTACCTATGACTGTGATTATTAGTTTTCCGTGAATAAACAGCACGCTTAATCAAAAACACTAGCTTCCTGATTCCCAACTAGGAGCATTCACATGTGACAGACAAAACAAAACAGCAGAAAGTATGCGAGCTTGTACACTTGCAAAGGTGGTTTCGTTTACGCTGCAAAGGCTGAGCTGCATTACTGGAAGCTTTGGCGTGATTTAGGAGGCTCTCGGTTTGTCATTTTTAGGTCTCTGTGAGCTTTGCCTTTTATGGAGTTTTGTGGGTGTGGCTAAATGCGCTTGGTAATTTTTTTGTTCGGTTTGGCTTTGAAACATTTACTGTTTCAAGGCCCGCTGTGAGTGAGAATAAAAATGGTGATGCATACTTACATCATTATGTTTAGGAACAAAGAAAGTCTTGGAGGAAATGAAAGACGAAAGAGGAAAGGAGGTATAGAGAGAAGGAGAGGAAGGTTGTATAGAGAGCCACGGCCTGGACTTCTTTCTTTTCCACAAAGCCAAAGTGATCCATCAGAGCTAAAATTTCAACAAACACCATGTATATGAGACATTGCCTGTGAGACAGACAGAGGAAAAGACAGAGTGAGAGAAAGAAAGACAAAGAAAAAGATTTGCAGCTCGCACGAATACCGTAGGCCGAGTGTGTAAATAGTGCTTTGCTCTGTATCTCAGGAGGAGTAATGAAGGTCTGGGTATGAGCCAAGACAAACAGAGCCAGCTGTGCACCCTCTTTCCTCCTTTTCAAACCCACACCCCTGTTCTCTCTGTCATCTGTATCCCTCCTTCCAGCTATCAGCAGCTGGACCTGTCACTCACTGCAACCTCTTCGAACCAGCAATCAATCACTCCCTCTGTTTGTTTACGTGTCTATCTACAGTACGGAATGAAGCGAACCCTGGCCCGGCCAGCAGAATCGGCCTCCAGCCAGAGCTGCGTGTGAGACAACAAAACACGTCACCAAGCGTTCAGGAAAATAAACACCGCGCAAATATACAAACATACCAGTAAAAATTAGAACCTACTGAGGACAAAATCTCACAGATGATTTTAGTGATAATTAATCTATAAACAGGAACTAAAGTCCACTGTAACCTTGTTCATGAGGACGGCCATCTTAGATAATTGAAAACACTTTTTTTCTGGTTTACACTGTACGATTTTTTCGGCTGTATTTTCTGTCACACAAGAATTCGTTGGTCGTTGGTTATCGGAAGCCAATTTAGTTTCACTGCAACCTAAGAAAGCTGACAAGAAAGTTCTGGTAGTGTCGGAATAATGCTAAACAAAACATGCTAATGGACAGAAAGAATCTCCTTATTACTGTCGGCTCACTTTGAAGAACGTTTGTACTTATGCAAGGCTGTTTTTGCACGAGCTGATTTCCGGATCACAGTGAATGATGATGTAAGCGTCGTAATTTTCTTTAATCATAGATCTATCATTAGAGGATCTTCATCGCATATCTCACGTTATGGGATCTTGTACAGTGTGATGAGTAATAATCATAAAAATTCTTGGTGTCACATTGGCTTGAAAGTTGTAAGTGATCCAAATGATAATCAAGTTCTACTTTGAGCTTAAATTAGTAAATAAAACATCCTTAATATTTTACTTAAAAAAAAATTCTTTTTTGTTGCTTGATAATGTTGAATGAAGTGGTGGAAAAGATTGTGGGTGAAACAGACTCAACTTTATGGAAGCTAATGTCAGACCACGCCCACTAGGCCAGGCCTCCCAATGTTTGAAAACAAATATGTTACGATTTCGAAGAAAAAACCTTGGGTGAGATACACTTAATAATTAACTACAATATCCCTATCCAATATTAGCTTCATAGCTCTCAAGCTAATAGTTAGCCTCATATTAGCTAGCTAGCTTGCTATGGTACCTAGCAATGTTTGACAATAATTGTAGTGAAATCTTTGTGTAATACGTAAGTTGCTAGCACATTTTGGCAACCATTTTAATAACAGAGTATGATCATTTTTTTTTTAACTTGGCCACTGGATTTAGTGTTAGTTAGCTACCAATTTTAATTACACAATATAAAAGTTAGCCTATTGCTTGCCAGCTTGCTAGTAAAGTTGTGAAATGGTTTTTTAATAACACAGGGTAACAAAAAAGCTTGGTAGCAATGTTTTTCATAATAATAATAATAATAATAATAATAATAATAATAATAATAATAAAAGATAGTTGGTCTAAGGTTAGCTTGCTCGCTAGGAAAACTGGTCACTGGTTTTAAGAGATTAGTCAATTAGCATTGTAAGCACCAAACGCGTCTGATGGACTGAATGTGGGATAAACATTGTGTCATTGTCTTGAATATTGCAAAATGACCTCAGAGCTAGCATGGTGTTTAAGGCTTGGGGATCCGTCAGCGCATATTCAGTGGCATGACGACCCCCACAGTTGCTCACACACTGTTTAGACGGCTCATGTCATAACACACGAGTGCACGGCGGGTTTCGCAGACTGCTGGTGCGGCTTCTTTTTTTAAGTTCAGTTTTGCAATTTTTACAAATGATATTTGAAAAGTAGGACAAAGCCTTTTCTGGATCCACAGCCAAAGTACACAAACACTCGGCAAGCTTGGACACATTACGTATACATGCGGTACCGCGTTCCCCAGCGAGCGCTAAGATCACACCACTCAGAGTCACTCAGGTGTTTCAGAGCGCTGCTCTCGACGCCCTGGCGTTAACACTTCAGTCTAAAACATACCGGCCACACAGCAATCCTTTCACACACCTCCTCAAGCACAAAAGAGTGTTACACGGTGCGTGCTGCGCGGAATGCAAACAGCTGGACGTGTAGTAGCCGTCAGCTGCCAGATGCTCAACGTTCCCTCTTCACTGAGGAGTAAAACAGTGTAAAACAGGAGAATATGGGTTCTCTGAGGAACGGGCCTTGTGTAATACAGCTCTTCTTGAAAGCAACTCATATGCAGGTCTGAACTGAGGATCGAGGAACTTATAAAATCGAGGAACTTATAAAACACTCACTGAATCATATCAGTGCTTTTCTCATAACATCCAAAATTAGCCAAAAGATAATCAACAGTCTTATTCAGAAAATCTTTAAAGTTCAAATGGCTTGAGATTTGATTCCGTATTTCAATGAGTTATGCCATTTAACAAGGCCAGGTCAGGCGTCAGCATCGCCGATGGTGATGGAGAGCCGCAAGGTCGTCACCCGGAGATATCTGACGCGTCTGAGTGGTAGATAAAATGATACGCCTGACTCTTACTGATGGAAAAGTACCGACAGTGTATAAAGATGGAATCGTATTCTCCATCAGTCTGAGGTAGCGACATTCCGGTATTTAACATCCTCAAGTTGGTAAAACACATAACCACACTCACACAAAGTCCACACTCTTTCTATATGTAGAAATGTTGTAAAAACAGTCAAAAACATATCAAAGAACCATGTTTACTGCTAATGAGCTGCTACTGTAGATCAAGGCACACCCCTGGGGGGTGGGACATATACGCTCTAGAGAGCATTTAATTGGACGAACACAAGACTAGTACTGGATGTCGTCAAAAAAAAAAAAGTAATAATTTTCCCAGGAGTGATGAGCTATAAAATTAAAACATGAACCTCAAAACTATTTTTTACATTTTTGTTCTAGAAATAATATTATTTTGGTGTCTGTAACACTATAAAACAGACACAGAACTAGCAATTTTAATTTCAGGGCCAATTTAAAATCATTTTAGATCCTCCACAATTTTCCACTTACCCCAGTTCAGCCACAACATGGTTTTCTCCTTTAGTTCTGCACTGGAGCAATGCTAGCTAACAAATAAACAAAATTTATCTCACACAAAATCTTTTCCATAAATACATACCTTCAAATACTTCATAATGTTGAGCCAAAACTCATTTCAGATTAGTCATTACCAATTTCCACTTGCTAGTTAGGTCTCACTGTAATAGTTAGCCTTATATTAGCTAGCTAGCTTGCTAGCGAAGTTGCATAATATTTGTAATAATAAAACTTACCCTTAAAGTTTTAGCTAGCTTGCTAACAAATTTCGATAGCAATTTTAATAACAATATAACAATAGATGGTTTGAAATTTGCTACAGTAACTTGCTGGCTAGCTAGTTGATTAGCTTGTAATCACAAGTTTTAATAATACACATAATAGCATAATAGCTTAGCATAATATTAGCTGGCGTGTTAGCAATGTTTTTAATGACAAATTATTATAGCTGGTCTAATAACAGCTAGCCTGCTAGCAAACTTGGCTAATAGGTTTAATTTGTGCTAGCTTGATAGCTAGTGAACTTGTCTACTAATGTGTTCATTTAATTGCACCTATAAATGTTAGCCTGTTGTTTGCTAGCTTGCTAGTAATTATATATAATGTTTTTAATAACAAGGGCTCGCCTGTTAACACAGTTAATAGCAGCTTGTTAGCAATGTTTTAATAACCAAATATAATAGTTAGCCTAATATGGCCAAATGTTAGCTAGCTTACTAGCAAACTTGTAACCTTGCTTTAACATATCTAGCTTTCTAGCTAGCGAACTTGGCTAATAATTTTAATAACACAGTATAAGTGTTAGCCTATTGTTTGTTAGCTTACTAGCAAATTTAGCTGCTTTGTATATATGCAACTATTTTCTTAGAAAATATGAATTTGTTTATATATATGAAATGCATGGCAATATATTCACAATCATAACCATTGTTTATTTTGTAGTATGCTCTTAAGTGTAGTATTTTTAATGAGGTAGTTTCAATTAGTTTGAAATATATTGCTTTTCCATATGCATAATTATATTCTTAATTTTAAAACACTAAACAAGTTTTCAGGATCCGAGAATATTAGGAGGAAACATCCCACTGATATGTACAGAACTGAAGAAATTCATACTCGTTTTAGTTGGAGCTTGATTCTTCTGATTGCCTGGAAATTTGTGGTTTAGTGGTGTGTGTGTGTGTGTGTCTGTGTGTGTGTGTGTGTGTGTGTGTGTGGATTCAGTCATTCCCGTCTGTCAAACACCTGACACTAATCTCATTATGAGATGCAAGCTTCATTATACATATGGTATGGATCAGACGTTGCAGTATCCCAGAACGTTCCTTACATTGTTCAGATGCGAGGAGAACCATCTGGGCGGTTACGGTTCCAAGCTCGACCTGCATGAAAGTTCAAAGTCACTCTTGTGAGTGGACGTTTTAAAAGGAAACATGAAAGCACCTCTCGAAACTGTGGATCAGAGTGAAGGGGAAGCGAGGAGGTAAACACGCACGGCTTCTCTTTCACCGGCGATGACCACAGCGATGGAACCCTCATGAATGTTCAGGCTTTGTTTGTGTGAAAAGCGCACTCCACACCTCCACTCGGAGTACCAGGGTATGGGGAAAAACACGTCGCTCTTCCTGCACCAAGGTCTCTGAACATACAGCACTAATGACCTCACGACCTGCAGGACCGAGTGCTGGTCCACGAAATGTTTTGCGTTCAAATGTTTATCTTAAACCTCTCAATAGTGGGAGCGAACAATAGGAATATTGACAGTATAGTTCTGCAAATGAGGCAGTGTGTTTGAGTGTTTAAGCACCGCTTTTTTTGAGACTTTGAGACTGTATTGTATTTCTTTCCGCTGCCAGACTCGGCTTCCTGCGCCGGGGCAGTGTCAGCCCGTTCTGACCCCACTTTCCTGTTAGGGTCTGAGCTGAGGGGCTGCCACGAGCCCTCAGGCCCTGCCCACAGCCTCCAGACCTCAATCCAAAAAAAAAAAAAAAACCTTCCACCCATGCTGTCACGATGTGGTCGAGGTCACAGCCAGAGCTGTCAGCGGCTTCCTGCACGAGCCGCTAGCCTGCACCACACCTTGGGAATTCGGGGAAATGTAGTGTGTGTGTGTGTGTGTGTGTGTGTGTGTGTGTGTGTGTGTGTGTGTG
>JAOTRR010000010.1:26842474-26854171 GCA_028570945.1 Gogo arcuatus | reverse complement strand
TTCACTGTGCGAGAGTGCATGTGACAAAAATAAAGGCTTCGGCCTTGGTTCTTCTAGTTCTCTCACAAGACTCTTTATTCTGTCTTTAAGACCAACAAATCGCAGCTTGTCATGTTCCCGAGAAACGCAAAGAAGCGTAAACTCCTGTGTCTTAAATTTAAAGTCCCAGCTTTATGTCTGACTGTTACAAATGAAGTGCTGACACTGGAGACTCCTTCCATAAATGTTACATAAACGTTTATTCTCCTTACAGAAAATGTCACCACACAGGTTTATATGGTGCATCTGCTGTACAGTGTGATCGAGCTGTTACTATAGAAACGATAACGTATTACCGTAGCTTCACCAGCACCTTCTAATCAAACAGATTCCAGAATTCCAAGCTGTGGTATAAAATTCGACATGTTTTATCTGGTGTTAAGTAAATCAGTGATGAGGACGTGAATGGAGGTTGTTTGGACGTACGTGAGGGCGTGTACTGTATATTCATGGCATTTCTGTTTTGTGTAAAAGTCTAGAGAGGTTCCTGTGACATTTTTAAATAGTTCTTGCGTATTAAAAAAACAAACAGTTTATTACGTAGAGATGAGTCTGAATGGTTTATAATGACAAGCTTGGGGCTACTTTAATGTTAGCATGTTATATGTGACTGCAAATTGGAGATCTGTAACCGATTTGCTTTTGCAGACGATGACGAGCACGAGTGGATCTCACGGACATGCCGGAAGGGCTGGGATGAGGTTGTGGGATGTGTTCCCAGGAACGGCGCAGTGTAAGTGTGAATAATGTAAGTAACTGTTAATATAGGCTAGATCATTGATTCTCTAGAATTTAGGAGCCGTATATTTAGTGCAGTATAACAAGGAGTTAATGACTAAACTGCTGCGTCAATTATTCATTTATTTATATTTTTATCTATTCTAAATCCACAGGTTTCAGAGTGGAGTCCTGGGAAAAGTGGAGATCAGAATAAACCGCAATCAGATTTGACTGGTGATTTTAAACAACACTAAAAAATACAAATAAAAGTATTAAGATTTTCAAATACAACTTAATACTGCTGTTTATGATCCAACATAGTTTGGCTCTGCATTTTAGCACAGTAGGTGGAAATTAAAGAACTAAAACAAATCTCTAATAGCTTTATAAATACAGTAGTAATAAATAAGATGCACACATTTGCATAATGTGCTTAAAATCTAAATGATAAAATAAATCTGTGGGGGGATTATAAAGGGGTTGGTGGTGGATTTTTTTAACTAGAAGATGCAACAAGGTTGAGAACCTGTGGGTTAAATGATGAAACGTGTGTGTGTGTGCAGGGGTATGTTTTAATATCTTTGTGGGGCCCAAGTGTAGGAATATCGGACAATATTAACCTTGTGGAGACATTTTTAAAAAAAAATCTGCAGCTTTTAATAAAAACCCCCCACAATATTAACAGAAAGTCCTCACAAGGAGAGAAGGACAAATGTGTGTGTGTGTGTGTGTGTGTGCGCGCGCACTCCAGACTGAGCTGTACCTCAGGGAGAAAATTGCAGATCCATGCGGTAAAAAAAGGAAATCCTAGTAGAAAGGAATCTGCAGAAGTAATTTATTCATAAGCCTCATAATAATAATTCCTGATTGAAAATTTGAAACTGAAACCAGAAAGCAATAAAAAAAACCCAGCAAAACCAACTTTACTTCTTCAGAATACAGCTTTGTTCAGAGCTTTGTGTAGTCATACGCTGGGAAATACAGGCTGAGCAAATGTATTTGATTAGGACCATTTATTATTTTGGAATTTTTAAAAAATGCAGCAGATATTAAAAAAGAACAAAATCAAAAGTCACTTCACATCAGTGTGAAGTTATCAGACTGATACGAGAAAAAAAATGGTGGATTTTGGAGTAAAAAAAAAAAAAGGATTCATTTGATCCGATTCTGTAAGAAATGGAAAAGATTGGAATTGCATTTGGAGAGGATTGTTCTGGAACTGGAAATGTTTTGTTAGGATTGATTTTTATTCCATTTATAATTTATCATATTTGCAATCCAAATGATTTTTCATGACCTTTTTCAGTGCTTCAGGTAAAAAACCATCTTAAATCTAAGTAGCTTTTAAAGAAAAATATATTGGATGGGTATCGATGTGGTCTGATATCAGTGTCAGCGGTGTGATATCGTACCATCTCTAATTTTAACCCTATATACTGTATCTTAATTATAGACTCTCAGTATAAAAACTAAAGAAATAGTGTGCAAAAGGGAAAAAAGAAAGGGAGATGATCCACTTCTCGAGTCTGGCGTAAAGTTTTAGTCTGAAATACTTTCAACACCTCAGTTTCAGGAGGATTCGCTTCTTCTCCAAGTCCAGCACAAAACTGGCTCCATCTTTGCCTCACTGAACCCAGAGATCTGCTTTGTTCAGGTTAAATTTGGAGTTGAGTGCAAAAGTTTGCACCCCCTCATTTCTTTTTAGTGGAACAAAGAGAGATATGTCTCTGTTTTACGATAGCGATCTAAAACAAACCTAAAATTAAAATGAAATGTGACTCAAAAGTAAAGTAGTTTCAATAATAATAAATTTTATTTAGTGAGTCTTTGGGCCTGATTTGAAGAATGTGAGTCACAACAGATGTTTCAAAGGATCCAAAAGATCTTCAACAAACTCAGTATTAAAGCTTGGAGGAAATTAAAGACGATGTAGCGTAGCATAGCATAGGCAACCTTCAGAATTCTTTGCCACTATAAATATCTTAACTTGTGCTATTTTGCCTAATGTAATAATGAAGGAACATCTGTGAAAACAAACACATCTCGTTGCTATAAATTGCGTTTCTTTGTCATCTTTTTTACGAGGGTGTACAAACTTTTAGATTTTCTGTAAATAAGGAAACAATATAAACCATGTCTTTGAGTATATATCGTATTTATTTAAAGAATAAAACACAGCTATAGGAATATAATCCAAGATGGCGGTGGTGTAATACGACCTGACGCAAAGCAGAAGTTATTTTCACGTCGTACGTTTTATCCATTAATAGCTACATTTAATGTTTGTGAATTGAGTTAGTTCCTGTTCTCCCTTACGTTATAGCAGCTATAAACAGTCCTTCCCTCACCAGCCTCTCTTTCTTCTCTGTCTTGAAGTTAATATTTTAAAAAACCTCAGTGTAAACTCCTCTGTCTTTAAGAAAATGTAAAGTTCCAGCTTTACCTCTGACTGTTACACAGCGCTGACACTGGAGACTCCTTCCAGAAGTGTTACACATCAACAAACACATCAACAATGACACAGTTTGGAGCTTTGTATTTTAATGCGGAGTGTATAGAGTGATGGATAGAAAGTAATCATACACGTGTGTGTGTGTGTGTGTGTGTGTGTGTGTGTGTGTGTAATTCATGCCCACCTCTTGCAGCTACTTCTCCAAATTTTCCATCCAACAAATGATCCTTTTGGGAAAATAGACCTAAAGTCTTCTTTAGATTTAAGTGTGTGTGTGTGTGTGTGTGTGTGTGTGTGTGTGTGTGTGTGTGTGTCCTTTGAAACAGTACCCGGGACAGGAGATCAGCCCCCTGATGCAGCCTGACAGTGACTTCCTGTGTGTGATGGTGCTGGAATCAGTGAGTGAGTCATTACTGCGCACACTGACCCGTGAAGGGCCTGGCAGCTCCGCCATCGTCCTGTGATTGCTTCCTGCTTTATGCCATACACACACACACACACACACACACACACAAAACTAAATAATACAGTACAGAAAGATTTTCTCCCTTTAGTATTTGAAAGCACATCCTCACGTAAACATATCGACTGATAAACACACAGTATATTCGGGTGATTTTTCCCCACTGAGCGAGCGAAGCTGTTTTTAATTTAGCTCGTGGTAAATCAGTGTCTGAGAGCTTGATGAGCTCCAGATCGTTCGTCCATCTCTCTCTTTGAACGTTCATCTTTTTGTGTGTACTCCGTATTGATACAGATTGCACTCAAGGAACACTCGAAAACCACGTTTAATGTCATTTATTCATTTTATTTATTTCAATTTTACAAAACAGACAACTGGACAAGGGGGAAAAGTGCTTTACAGGCTAATATCGGTTTCAATAAATACAAGAACGTCGAGGCATCATTTTCATCCTCATCCTCATCCACGACCGAGCTCAGAACACACAAACGTACTCTGCAATACAATTATACAGTTTAGTGACAGCTACAGCTTTTTTTTTCACTTTTTTTTCTTTTCTTTTCTTTTTTTTTTGCCCCACGCCATGTCAGAGTCCGGGCCGAGCCACGTGCTCGCTTTTACACCGCCGGAACTGAGGCACAGGCCAACATGGCAGACACAAAATCAGCGAAAAAACAGAGAAACACACACATATACGCTGCTCCCATTTCACGGCAGGACACGACTTAAATAAAAAATACGTGTATGTTTTCATTTTCTTTACATGTACTCGGTTTCCTGTTCATCGCTTCCTACTTTCTGGGTACAACATTCACAATTTGTTAATAAAAATGCCATTTTAGACAAACATCCTGTTTTTTCATGCTTAGATTCACACTTTTGCAAATTCATACAAAATTCATTATAAAAAACGTTTTGAGCTTTTTAATCTCCCCAGCCAATGCGTGTTGAAATAAGGTTTTTTTCTGACATATCGTGAGAATCGTGACTTTTTATAACACTGACTGACTTCATTATTACTTACAGCAACAAGTAGTTTACTATTCTATACCAATTTAATACTATTTTTAAAAATAATTAGACTTCTAGTTTTTCATCTTGTTTCACTGCAGTGCAGTTCACTTCAGCCTCTAAATATGATGATACATCTTGTTTACTCTGAAAAACGTCTTCAAGTATTGAGATTTTTTTCTCCATATCGTATCGTCCATCCTTGGACAGAATTGTAATATCAGATGTGTATTTTGTGAAGCTGTTCGGCTCAGCCGCCGTCTCTGTGCAGTAATCAGTCTCTGTGGGTTCTTGTACGCCTGACGGAGCGGAGACGCAGATGTGAGCAAGCGATGATTGTGGCTTTTCGCTGATAAATCCATCCGAAGCAGAGAGAGAGAGAGACAGAGAGAGAGAGAGATGGCACATGCAGTCTGTGCTATAGATCCATGTAAACACTTGGGAACAAACGCACAGATCCGGCGCGATACTCGACAAATAATCACTGATTGTTTGTTTTTTTTGTTATTGTTTTGTTTTGTTTTGTTTTTTTACAGTTTTTTCTCAGAGTGACAGATGAATCTTCCCGCTACGTTCCGCGTCTCACTCCACATACTTTGTTTTAATCCTGCAGTAAAAACCATGAGTGTTCTCAGAATGTTTCAAGACGCTCTTCAGTGTGCGCATTAGAGGTCCAAAATCCTGGTCTCAGTTCTCGATAACGAGGTTCCGGGCCTCCGCTAACGGCTCACAGGTGTGTGAGACTCGCCTGCAGGTGAGGAAAATCCTGTCCACTGAAAGGCAGGAGGAAACGCCCCCTCTCCTCGTGAGGTCGGAGGTCAAGAGCACACGGGGATGGTGACCCTGTCCTTCAGCCAGAGGCGACCTCTGAAGAGCGGACGGAAGTCAGGAGCGGGAGGTCAGGGTTGAGGGGTCAGGGGTCAATGTGGCGGGGTCGTTAGCGGCTGAGGGGCAGCTGTGGCAGAGACATGGCCTGGTGTGGGAGACTCTGTGTGGTCAGCACCGAGAACGGATGACCTGCAAATGTAAAAACAGTGGATTAACACACACACACACACACACACACACACACACTAGCTTTTACAGGATACAGGATTGCATCACTCACTGTCGATGTATCCACGCAGAGCCACCATGCGCGCTCTCTCTGGGCTGCCAAAGGGCGAGTAATGCAGCTCGTCAGGCAACGACGGGGGCATGCGTGCCTGCGGGTGGGCCTGAGGAGGGCCACCGTGCTGCGGCGTGTGCTTTTTGTGTCTCGCTCGACAGTTCTGAAACCAAACCTGCAAACAAAAAACAAGACAGGAGTTCGAGCTGTCTCACCTCCTACTCAACTGTACAGTCTTTACAGAATGAAACAGGATCTCTTAAGAACTAAAAACACTTCATAACATGCTCTTAAAGGAAAATAATCAACAGCGGAATTACTGTTACAACGCCAAAGTTGATAATTTTCTTATAACAGCATTACACAGAGTGTTTTATTCCTCTTACACCACTGCAATTTGCTAATGATTACAGTGTTTTATTCATTAAGGAATGAGAAGACTCATTCAGCACAAAACAGAATAAATGAGAGAAATGAAGAGACAATAAGTGAAAGAGTGAGGAAGAGAGATAACATTTTGGCATCTCTCACCTGTATGACTCGTCTGCTGAGTCCCGTCATGTCCGCGAGCTTCTGCAGCGTCTGAGCATCAGGGTTGTTGTCCTGTGCAAACTGAGCCTGCATCACCTGCATACGAAGTGTCGCAAAACAATTACAAACCCAAAGCACTCTTTTCAAACATTAATCATTTGTTAAGCAATTAAAGATTCTCCTGTTATCAGCATCAGGGCTTCGTACCTGCAGCTGCTCAGCGGTGAAGGAGGTGCGAGCGCGTTTAGCCGGTTTGGGCTGGCTGTCCTGTTCTGACGGCACGGCTCCTTCCAGCGTGAGGCCACTTCCTGCAGAGAGAGAGGAGCGAACAGCGAGCAGTCAGAACACGCTAAATCTCAAAATGACTCTCGAGTACAGGGAGCTACACAGAAAGCACACAGGAGTGTGATTAGAGAGTATTCTCCATCAAGAAGGAGTCGTTTCTGAGTCCCAGACATGAACACACTCACCGCTCTCAGCAGCCCGCTTCAGGTTCTCCACCATGGTGTCGTAGTGGATCCTGCACAGCACTTTCTCCTCGACTAGGCCGAACTCCTCTCCGGTGGAAAGCTGCCGTTTGCAGGAGAAGCAGGCGAAGCAGGCCAGATGGTAAGCGTTACCGCGAGCTCGTCTCACCCAGTCGCTGGCGTAGATCTGGCGCCCACAGCGGGCACACTTTGTACCAAACCTACTGTGAGAGAGACGAGGCCTGGCGCATCAATACTCTTCAAAGCTGATGTTATTTAAGTTCTAAGCACTCAGTAGATAACTCTACAGCATCGTCTGTACTGTATATATTTATCTTGCAACCTGGAAAAACTAGACTCCTGAACTCAAACATGTATCTCAACCATAAGTCTAAAGTTATAGCTTTTTTCTTGGATTTTTATCCCAACCGGGTCACCTACCAGTTCCCGCCCACCAGTCAGCTCTGCCTTATTACACATGAGGAGGGTGAAGCTTAACACGTGCTTCTTCAGAGACACGTGAAGCCAGACACCACATTCCTTTTTAACTGCTGCTTCACTCAGAGAAAACTGCTGTCCGCCGTCTTCCGCATACATGAACTCACAGATGCCCACGATTGGCTAGTGTCAGTATGACTGACAGGCAAAAGTCCCTCCTACCCAGAGAACCTGCTTACTTTTGCTCTATCGGATTGGCTTGCATCACCAGGATTCGAACTCGTAATCTCTCGACAATAGAAAGAACGTTTTCTGTTGTGCCACTTGAGAGTCTGAACCTTTTAAAATCTGTTGACCTCCAAAAGTCAAAACAAGAAATGATTAAAGATTGACAGCTGTTTTTGCATAGCACTAACTTTCCAAAAACTTGATTAAGTCATGACATTCAGTGTGTGAGAGAGCCACACTTAGCTATCAAAGTTTTAGACTTCTTTATATAGATTTTGTTGTTGTTGCTGTTATTAAACTGTCTCATTATGCAACATGATCTTTGCAGACAGACACTAAGGCAAGGTTGGAAAGTGCTTTAAGTAAAATATTTCCATGGCATTTTGCAGAAATATATTTACAAGATCTCAAGAATCATTATAGACAGAATAACTCGATTTTATGGAAAGACATTTTTAATTTTTTGGCTTTTTTTTGCTTGTTTGCCAGAATTAAACTTCTAAAGTGTTTTCCCAGACTGACACACTGAGTCATTTGACTGCACTCTTGATGTGACGTTTGTGTCTAGAAAAGTCTGCAGAATTTCATGTTACACTAAAGTGCTAAAGTGGTCTAGTTGGTAATACAAAAGGACAAGCAGTAGTACAAATAAGTTCAGAAAACGAGGGCATAATATAATATAACAACAACAAAAACAACAACAACATCATTATGTAAATCCATAGCAGAATAACAGACATGTAGAGTAAAGTACTGAAACCCTGATGCAATTTCTAGACATAAAATAATCATATTATTTTTAAGGACCCTGATAAAGCTTTGATTCATAAAATTGTGATATAATAAAAGTTTCAGGTTTCTGTTTGCATTTTTACAGGCTGTAAATAAGCCCCGCCCCCGTGTGTAACAGCTCAGCTGTCGTTTTTAACAAAGGACATGTGGATGGTTAGAGAGAAAATTACAGCTGTGGTTAATGTGTTTTATTGCGATTGTAATTCATCAGTCAGGCAGCAGAGGGCTGAAAAAAAAATCCAAACCGCACCTTTAATTTAATATACAATAAACCATTAATTAAACATTCGTTTTTATTGAGACATTTCACTGAAGGATTTGTGACGAACAGAAATGAGATCCAGCATTTTCCGCTTTTTTTTTCCTCTGAACATTTTCTCCGAGTTACAGACACTAAACAGAAACTCCAGCTCTCTCCATTTATCAGCTCTGAATGTTCTTCACGTTGTTTCCGTACCTGCTGTTATTTTAAGAACCTGGCTTTGAAGGCGTGTCAGTGTAACTTTACCTTCATGCATGAATATGAGTCAGTGCACAGTGTTGACGGATGTCGTGGACCAACCGGGATTTTGTTGTTGTTGTTGTTGTTGTTGTTATTTCTGTATGCCAGCTTTAATACATTTTATTTTTTATAGTATTGACATTAAACTTAAATTTTGCTACAATATACACCTTTACCAATATACATTTAAAGAAAGAGAAATATTTTAATTTTGTTTTTTTTTATTAAATACAGAAAATGTATAACCATATAATCTTAAATAAACCTTATAGAGATGTGATTTACAACATTTCCATATGATGAATATTTCAGATGTGTATTTACAGCCCTGAAATAAGCCACGCCCCCATCTGTATTTCGTAAAAGGCAACCTACGAAGCATTCATTGATTTAACACAGGACCTGTGGTGGTGGTTGTTATTATTATTATTATTATTATTATTATTATTATTGTTATTATTATTATTATTATATACATACTTTTAATTATTACTTTCGACACTTGAAGAAATCTCTGTAGGACCATTATATTTTATTTGACTTATATTTTATTACATGAAATTAAAGGATTTATTTTAATAAGAAACACTTTAAGCAAAGCAGAGGTGAGATTTATGTGTAAGAATTTAGTACAGTTTTTCAGAGCGATGTGCTTATATAATCCATTTCCCAGCTCAATAACGATATTACTGCATATCGATTCAGCACCAAAATGCACAGAAGCTCTGAAGTCATGTTATCAGGTGTTATTCTGACGGAACCGGACCGAACACATAACAGCGCAGTGACCACGTGAGGGTTCTCAGGTTCTTCTGCGGAGAAGGTCAGCGTGGCTTGGTGCTGCGGCTCAGACTAATGCTGTGCAGATGGCGGCGGCTCGCGTGGGAGCTCCAAAGCCTGGACCCCCCTCACACACACACACACGGACCCATCCACCACCACCACCACACCTCTGGCACACAGAGCGCTTGTGTAAACAACGTGTCGTACACCACCTCCTCTGACCACAGAGAAATGTGGGATATCAAGATGACTGATTTGGCTGCGGTTCCCCTTTCCCTTCGTCCCAAGAATGATGACACCAGGCTTATACGCCGGATCGCGGGGCCGAGGGGCCCAGGTTTGGGGGGGAGCGGGAGGTTGAGGTGGGTTTTTTGTCCACTGAAAATGACATCATTCCAGTCTAGAGAGGTGCGCAGATAGCTTAATAGCGCTGGACTGGAACGTTCCTGATGAGACAATTTTCCCAATTTTTTTAATCTACACCCAGGTTCCCAAAAACATCATAAAAAAAGTTATCCAGTGTGACTGATGTGATGCTTTTCTGTTTAATGCTGACTTTAGGGCAACAAAAAAATTTTTTTTTTTTGGGAAACATGTTCCAGAAAATTCCTGCTAATGTTATGTTTCTATTTATGGCCCAGAAATGTCATTCATTTAAATGGAACCTGTGAATTTCTGCTTTAGGTTTGGGAAAGCAAACACACAATACGTCTTCTGTTTAAGTGGTTGAAGTCATTAGAACACTGTTGCTAGGCAACTAGAAAACACAGAGGCCGAGTATAAGCTGGTTAATGATTGATTTGGATGTTAGCACGTAGACATTAAGTCTTTGCTAAGGACCTGCATTTCACGTATATGTGTAGAAATGTCAGAGTAAAGCCTCGGGACCTTCTGTAATTACACTGTTATTACACTTAGCATCCACTGCTAACTGAAGTGCCACGAGTTCTGCCATGTTGGAAATCTCAGAAATGTGTCACAACTCGTCCACTCAGGAAAGCTCGACTTCTGAAGGTGGAATAAAATAAGACAAACGAAATGGGGTAACAAACAAAGGAACAAAAATAATCAGAATTAGTAAACACAAATCCATTGGAGTGTAACTATGACATTTATCCATTTCTTAAAACCTAATAAACTAATTCTAAGCAAATTCTTACAAAGGAATACAAATCTGAGAACACCATGCACAAAGGAATTCTAAACTCCTATGCAAAAAGGAACTCTAGAAACATATTCACAAAGGAATAGAAATTCTAGAACCCCAAGAACAAAGGAGTGGGAAGTCTAGAATCTATTGCACGAAGCAATTCTAGAATTCTTGACGGAATAGGAACTCTAGAATCAAATGCAAAAAGGAATTCTAGAACCTCATGCACAAATAATTTCAGAAATTGAAATAGGAAAAAAGGAATTCTAGACCACAAAGAAATTATAGAATCCCATTCATTTAAAAAAATTGTAAAATTCCATGCACAGAGGAATAGAAATTTTAGAATTGGGTGCACAAAGGAATTTTAGTGTCTATCCTTAACTGAATAACAATTCTGAATATGTATGGAAAAACAAAAACTGAAAACCTATGCACAAATAAACTCTAAAATCACCAAAACAACATCACTCTAGAATCCCATGCACAAAGGAATTCTAATATTCCATATACAAAGGAATGGGAATTCTCAATTCACGTGCGCCAAAGGAATTCTGGAACACCATACACAAAGAAATTGTAATATTCCATGCACAAAGGAATGGGAATTCTAGAATTATAAAATCCAGTGTGAGTGTCTTAATCTAACTGAATAAGAATGCTAAATATTCCTGAATAACGTTGCTCCACCACACCGTTTGCCAAACGCTTCAGCTCAAGCAGAGAGCTACTTAGAGGTCTGATGTAAATTCATCTTTCTGCTTGTTTGTTTCATTACAAAAAAATGTCTAGAATCATTGAGCAGGATTCAAAGCCATTCAGTGGCATTTTGTGTATTTTACTAAACCCATGTTCTGACAGAACCAAACCGCACAAACAACACAACATCTGTGTAATGGTGCATTTCAGAGGACTGTTTGGAAAAATTGAGACCCTGATGATATCTTGACACCACCGCCCAACTATCAACACCATTACCACTATCAACACCACCACCGCCCAACTATCAACAC
>JAOTRR010000010.1:26803878-26822804 GCA_028570945.1 Gogo arcuatus | reverse complement strand
CACACACACACACACACACACACACACACACACACACACACACACACACAGAAGATCCTAATGAGAGAGACTACTGCAGCACATCTCACAATATGAAGCTCTGGAACGTTATTCACCGTTACGTCGTATCCTACATGTTTTTGAAACTCAGTCTTTTCACATTAACAACTTGAACGAAAACAAATCCTTTTAAGATGAATAAAGACGAATAAAACCAGCCGTTCAATGAGAACAAAACTGTTAGCGCCCTATAAAAGGAGGAGGAGTTAGTGTGTTCCTGTGTAGCTGATGCGCTGCAGTGGCTGAGCTGCGTTACTGGAAGATTTCACACGCGCTACACTTTAGCAGGTGCTCTTTCACTATGGAGTCAGCCTTTTATGGAGTTTTGTAGGCGTGGCTGAGTGTTAAACAACCATATCGTGAACATGCTTGGTAATTTACAGCTGACTGGCGTTTGAGTGTGAAGAAAACCCGCAAACCTTTTCTAAATATTCAGTTTGACCGAAAATATTTACACACAACTTTGCTGAAAGAGTGATAAACGAGGCTAAATCCACAGGAAGAAAGAGGAGACACGCCATGACAGGTCCAGGTCCTGCTCCTGCTCTGTGTGTTCATTCCTTATTCCCATTAGTGATGAGAAAACCTGCGGAGAACAGGCACAGGAAGCACAATTAACCAGGATGTTAAACATAAACAGCACACTGCATTACAAACTCATTAAACATGGTTTAAAATCATTAACGCCTCTTAGATCCCAATTCTGATTTGACAATTTAAGTAAAATGCGTTACACATTCTCGCTAAATTCACATTTTTTCCATCTTAATCTGATTTGTGGGCGGGGCCACATCTTATTGTCATTTGTGATGTCATTAAATAAGCTTCACAGCAGACTAGATGCTGGTTGTCATGGTAACGCTAGATTTTGACAGGTTTGTCTGATGTTACGCAAATGACTGAAAAAAACTGAATGTAAATTGAAGCTGAAAGTAAAATCTACTCACTCATGTTTATCTGTGAATAATTTTGCATAATTTTGCATATTTATGTATAGTCATAAATTCTTGCGTTTAATTGAATTAAATTAGTTTCTTGGGCATTAAAAACATTACTGATTGATTTATTAGTGTGGTTTTGTAAAAGAAGTCCTTCAGTGTGAAAGCATTATCCCGGGACTCACTGGGCCACTAAATAAAAGTGACTCTTTGAGACGTTAATGATTCGAATTGACCAAACAACAGAAATAGAAATTGGATTCTTCAATTCAGCTTAAGATAAATGTTCCCTTATAGCTATTTACGCCGAAGCAGCTGGTTTCCTGTAGCTACTCATCAAACCGACGAGACTGACAAAGAATCCCGTGCCCATCCCATGTGTAAATCATTATCCAAACTAAACAGCGCATCCCTGATGGCTTCAATATGGTGCTGTACATTTTCCTGTAACATCACTCCACATGTATGTCTAACGAGGTGCTTTCAGCTCAAAAAAAGGAAAAAAGCTGAACTTTAAAGACAGAAGTACACTTTACAGGAATTGTTGGAAAATGAACCGTACACGATGTTCCTGTTCCACTGAACAGCACTGATTTGCTATCGCATGTTTGCGTAGTTAGTTTCTGGAGCTACAAAGCTAACAAGTACCAGAAGCAAAAATCTTTATGACTTAAATAAATGGGCTTGTAATACAGTCAAGCTGAATTTATTGATCATCATCTGCATTACTTCCAGATCTCTGGATCAGTTCCAGTTTCAAACTCTAGGGGGCGTGGCCTTGGGACAGAACAACACCAATCTGCTTATTATCCTCAGAAGTGGGAAGTGTGCCATGTTTAAGCTACAAAATGGACGCTTCCATGAAAGCACATGCCTTGCTAGCTACATGCTAGTCAGCTGAGATTAACAATCACAAGTTCATGGTGTATTTACTTTCTCAAAATGGTGAACTATATGATCGGAGTTATAGAATTCCCCATCCTAATGTGTCTATAAACTCATTTAAAGTAGGGAAGTCATATTTTATGTACTGTTAACATTGTGAGCGGCCATTTTGACATGACATCATATGACGCCAATTTGGGATTAAAGACCTTTCCAAATTTCTGAAATAGGAATTCCAAGTGGAGGGGGCATTTGTTTTTTTTGTTTTTTTCCCTAAATCAGAGGCTGGAAAGTCTGAAATACAAATTTTCACTTAACGCTGCATTAAAAAAAAGCGACTGGCTTTCCAAGATGGCCGCCCCACAATCCCACTGGCTAGATTTAAGATATTTGTCAACCCGAAAGAATAAACTGTGATGGCAGATTCTGAAGAAACTGTTTATATGGTTCCTAAAATTACATACAAGTCCATGTACGTTATTTATAATCCGATTTAAAGCGATACAAATGCAGAGAGCGGCGTTTGGCATCACTGTTTCCATGACAACAAAATGTGTATCGGTCAAATCAGCGAGTTCAGCACTGAAATGATGTTTGTGGTTTTTAACAAGCGATACATCATTTCTGTCTCAGCAAAACATCATTCGAAGGTTGTTACTGAACAGAAGACAAACGCCTTCACGCTTTTGTTTTTCTAATAAAGGTGCTACCTGAGCTATAAATCAGATTATCAGTGGATTATTTAAAGTAAATCCAATGCACTGAGGTCTGAGACAAAGCAGTCTGTCTTTGCCTAGTGTTTTAAAAGGCAGGCAGAAACACAGAGGACACCTGAACGTGCAGTTTGGAGCAGTCCAGGAGTCAGGAGTGTGCTCTACAGTGCAGGGTGGAGGCAGCTCAGCTGAGATCAGATCACATCAGATCAGATCAGCTCCTGCTTGTTGTTGTCAACAGCTCTGCTCTGAGGACCTTGACCCCTGCCTGGTGTCCCGCTCCCCTCTGACAGGGAGCGACCGGGACAGGAGGGGACGGGGTGAAGGAGGGGGGCGTCATTCTCGACCATACAGGATTTCCTCTCTCTCAGAGGCAGCTGCCTATTGTTACAGACCAGCTTCTCTGGACGAGTCCTTCAGCCGTTCTCAACACTGCTTCTGTCTCACTGAGCAGCTACCGGAAAATTCCAACACAGATTTCTGACCCGCTTCTGTTCTACCGTGCAGCTTAACTACAGATGGCACGAACCTTGAGCACAAGTCGATATTGACACCAGTGCGATTTTGTTTTCTTTAAAAACTCCTCGGTTTAAAATGAAGCGATTCACTTTAAAACTCAGTTCTCATACAAAAACCTACACTGCAAATAGAAATAAAGTTCCAATTTCCAAAAACGTGAAATATCTCCACACAGATGATATGAGAGTAACTCCCTGCATTGTTTTTTGTTGTTGATATTACGCCACGTGGCTACCGTTGGTACCGAGTGACCCATTTTAACCTTCTTTATGTTTATTCACTTCAGGCAATTCTGATATTTCTGGCTAGATTTGTTACAGGATCAGATCAAATTCAGTTTTTGCCCTCCAATATCCAATCCTGGTTATCAGATGGTTTCACCAAGACTCAGGGGTGGGTTTGGACCCGGGAACTTACCTTTACCTGTGCGTGGGCCCAGCGCACCACCAGTTTCTTGGACAACGCCAGCTTTCCATTGAGACACTGGATGGCCCGTTCAGCCTCCTGAGTATGGAGAAGAACCTCAGTTATGAAACAGAAATCACACAGCATTCCATAAAGTACTGATCTGTCCAATCATTTCACACTCCAACACGGAATTTACCTACTTTACCATGATGCTCTTTTAAAAAATTTTTTTTTAAATCAAATCCTTCAAACAATAAATCACTAACAATAATCCAACAAAAATCAAACACATCGTATGCACATACTGCGCTCAGTTAGCTAACCTAATCCTTTAGAAGTGTTATAGCTCTAATCATACAGGTTAACCCCAGAATTAGGATCAAACATGGACACGTCTGAATTAGACAAGTAAGAGGAACCTCTTTGGTGTGGAAGTTGACGAAGCAGTATCCCCTCGGCTGACCCTCCAGCGGGCCGGACTTGTGGAACAGGAAATCAAACTGCTTGACTTTTCCGAATCTCTCCAGGAGCTTCACCAGGTGATACCTATATTTTTGAAACGACAAATTCACCATCAAATCCACAGCCGAGGCTTGGAATAAAACACTCTGCGTGGTGCTGTTATAGTAAACCGATCAACGACAGGGTGGTGTGATGGAGCAGTGTTACTGTTACCACCCCGAAGTTGATCATTTTCCTATAACAGCACATCCTGAAGTGTTTTATTTCTCTTATACAACAGCAATGTGCCAACAATTACAGTTTTTAATTATTAAAGAATGACACGTCGTACCTTTTATCGTCACATTTAACGGAACGTTATGGAACAAGATAGTTATTGTTCTGACTTGTTATAGCAGCTATAAATATTTGTTCCCTCACCAGCCTCTCTTTTTCCTTTTTTTGAAGTTAATAAGACAAAAAAACATGCATCTTGCCGTGTTACCAAGAAACCGCAAAAGTAAAGCGCTGACACTGGAGACTCCTTCCATAAATGTTCAACAAACATTTCTCCTTAAAGAAAAATTCACCACATCATCGATATATCAACCCATTTTGTAAACCGTCCACCGTACAAGTTCCTGTAAACGATCTGTTACTATCGAGATGATCATGTAATTAACCAAGCGCAGGTTTATATTAATGCGCTACTCTCAGAGCTGGTGTTATAGAACATTAATCAACACCTTCCGACCAATCACAATCCGGAATTCAAACAACTAACAGTATACGCACCGAATGGGTGTTTTTTTTAACCCCATGAATGGCTCTGTTTACATATTTGTGAGCGCTTGCATGTGAAAAGAGCAATAAAAACCCTGACGCGGATCTGCGGTATGACATCACGCTCTCCCCACAGATGGGCTTGATTAGAATGACAGGTCACTTTACACCTTTTTAGCTGCCGTAAATCTTTTATTCACACAATACAGAGGATACAGCAAGAGGACAATGAAAATATCAAACAGAGGAAGTCCGAATTCCCTCCAGAGCTCAATTCAGAACAAACATCTACGACTGTGTGCAGATCCAAACCCCCAAAACGCTGACTGACACGCTGACAGCCAATCAGGGAAAAGACAAAATATCAACGTCCCGCCCTTGGATTCCATTTCTGTCATGAACAAGGGCAATAGATTACAGTCACTTCAACAATCCTTAAAACCATTAACACCAGGAATGACTTCTCCATGCCTAAGCTGTGAGCTGTAAGCTACACCACCCGAGGATGCGTGACTTTCCTCACACGCCGCCAAGAACGAAAAGAACATGCGACAACGGATTTCGCCTTCGTACGTCTGGACTGCACTCCACGGCTATAAGGAACTCTGCTGCTTAATAGTTGTGACGATGCCAAAAAAAATCCAATAACATTAATGTGCATCGCTCTGGAAAATTTAACATTAATTTAAAAAACAAACAAACAAACAACTAAATAAATAAATAAGGCCCACCTACACATCAAAAAAAATCTACACATCTGTAACAATTTCATTACATTTTATTTGTGAAAGACAAAAATAATGAACTTTTTATTTTTATCAAATCACTTCCTATTTATTTGTGGATCTTTCTTATTCTTAAAGGTTCCATGTAGAACCCTACAACAGATACAACTGGTTCTCTATCAGAAACCCTTTTCAGAACCCTTTTAGGAGGCTAAGAAGAACCTTAGAAGAACCTTTTTTCCCCCCTAGGTTTTAGATATTAGGAAGAAAATAATGAGCAATAGTTTCCTAGTCAGTACAAACACTCTTAGAAACAAAAAGGTTCTTTAAGGGTTCTTCAAGTGGATAATTAAGGGCTTTTAAAAAAGAAGTTTACTTGGAGCCTTCACTGATCAGTAACCACTTTGCTCTTGGGTTCCTCAGAAGGATGAACTGAAGAACCCTTACGAGGCCTTCACTTTGTTAAGGGTGCATATTTCATGTCACAGTAAAATAAAGTTTTAAAAAAAAATCTTACACAAAATAAACATTTTGCATGTTTGCTGATGATGATAAATCAGTTTAAGGGAAACGGACAGAACTCCACATTGTACACGTGCTATTAAAACATGAAGAACGTGGAACAAGCTGACCATTACATTTTAATTATTATTAAATAAAATAGTTGGCACAAAATCAAGTTTTTTTCCCTTCGCGATAACGAATCAATCACGTGTCCTGGCATGTAAACATTTCACTTTTTACAATTTAACACTTTAAAAAAGTGAAGAGTTTGTGTTAAATTATTACACACACTACATCAACACCCACCACTTGTTGTCGCTTGTTGTATCCTGGTCATTTTTGCGTAAACAATCAGAGCAGTCTGGGAACGGCGGTTCTCGGGCTGAGCTGCAGACCTGACTGGGGGGTCTGCGTTATTGTTGTGGTCTGCTCAGGGGTTATTTTTAATCCTGGGCCAGAATCGGGGTCCTGGCCATTTTCTTAATGTCTTCCCCTCCTCTCCCAGGAGCATTAACCCTGAGGAGCATTTCGCACTTTCCCAGGCTCCACCCACTCGACCCTGGCCACCAGATCTTCCTGATTGAGAAAGGGATCGAGGTGTGATGCATGGGGGACGACCCGTGGTTTTTAGCAGACCACAATGCACCTCTCGAGGGGGCAATAACCAGAGTGGCTGGGAGGAAAAAGAAGCGGGGTCTGGATTCAGGGCTCGTTCTCCGACAGTACAAACCAGAGCCAAGCGAGAGATCGGTGGAAGCCAATGGAACGAGAGCACTGCTTTTAATTTTCTCCACCCACCTCTCATACTGAGGTTTCAGGGGATCTGAGCACCAAAGGCAGGAAGATGTAAACGGAAAAATCAGAAAACAACACGGCAGTGTTTTCCAGTTAAACAACAGGAGTATTATACAGAGATACATCTGTGTGCTGTGATGAACTGAGCACATGGCAGGAGGATTAGTGGACACTTTATCTGCCCTCTGTAAAGAGGAGGAAGAGTGTAAACACCACAGGCCGCCTGTTAGGGTGGACACCTCAGGCTTCCACATGACACCATATGACAGGAATTTAGTATCGTCTGATAGATACGTCACCTTTGCTCAGAATCAGGACCAAATTCACACCAGTTGTGTGTCAACTTACATATAATCTGTAATGACTGATTTAGAATTGCTGCCTCGCTTCAATCGATGCATCTGTTTAAATCGTGTCCTCGTTACACCTCCAATCAGGATAACTGTGAAACGATTTGTATATTTAATAGAACCTGTCCACTGATACGGTACTGTGTCTGTTTTGGAGGATTTGCTTAACCTAGAACTGTTCCAAATATCAAGATTTCAAGGCCAAAATCGCTTCAGTTCAGTTGGATGATGAACAGATGATGAACGGATGATGAACGGATGATGGCTATGGGATTTGGGGTGGCATCATTTCATTGCCATGACAACAACCCAATAAAGCTCAACTCAACAATTTATTATAAAGTGGAATCTAGTTGTAGTGAAAATGATTTTTACTGCATTTTTGCCGTTAGAAATGCGTTATTCTCTAATTATCTACACATTTTCCCGCCACTACAAATTATATTATCAGCAATGAGTGAAAAGTAGAATCTTAGAAATATTTACATAAATGTTATCATGACCGAGTGCAGAATTCTTAAATGCTGAATATTCAAGATACTGAACATTTCTTTTCCTTGTTTGAAATTTTTCCAAATTCTAAAATTTTCTGCAGATTGTGAGTGTGGACCCGAGTATATTTACACACAGGCATGTAACGATTCACCCAAGTTACGATTCACGATATTGGCTTCACGATTCCATTTTCTGCTGATATTTTTGAAAAAAAAAATTGAAGAAAATTTTATTACCAAAAAAAATGCAACATTTATTTTCCTATTATTTATCAACTTAAATTTTCCTTTTGTTAAATTTAAAAACAACAACAACAACAACAACTGTTGTTTCATTTTCCTAATAACCAACAATAATTATTTACCGATGTTTGTAAAGGTTGGAGTAAAATATAATAGCTTATTCACTAAAATATTTATTTTATTAAAAATGAAAAGTTAATATTCCTTTTCTTAATAAACTTTTATGAACATTTGTACTACCTCATTTGCTTCTCTTTTCTTTATCTTTCAGCAGTCTGTAAAAAGAGAGCTCCGATTTCTTGTTAAATCTACTTGTACAGTCAATCACACAACAGCTCTTTCACATTTTACATCTGTTTTGTGTGTTTTTGCAGCATTAGAGCTGTGTTACTTCCACATAGGGTGAAGTCACGCGTATTCCTGCTATTGTATGTTATTCCACCCTCTGCTGTCTAAGTAACGCAATTACAGCTAGGGAAAACTAAGATTACACAGCCTGATGATAATAATCACGATTCATTTATTTCATCGATTCGAATCATTAATTTACATCACGATTTACTGTCTCATGATATACTGTTACAATCACATTTACGTATAAGACTGGCGCAGGAGGTTTGAAAGATTATGACAAAAAAAAAATCTTGATTGATCTTGAGGAAGAATCAACACTTTTACTGGCAATGAGCTGAACAGTAGCTCCAGTATGACCGCAAAGTTTCTGAAAATGTTTAAATGAGCAAAAAATATTTCTAAAAAGATATCTTTGTGCTGTGATAGGATAGGATCCGACTTCAGACATTTCAACTCAGTCGATCCAGATTATTATTTTTGCGCTGTTCATTAGTATAACTGCCACAAACGGTTAAAGTTCGAGACTGAAACCTGGAGGGAAAGTGGTAGCGATAATGAAGGAGCTCATGGATTTCCTCACACTCCACTGCATCCTCAGGCCAGCGATGTCACAGCTTCAAGTTTAAATAAATCTCAAGTTCAAGTGCAAACAAAGTGTTAAAGCACTCGTGGTGGAAAGTCCCTTTTTCTCCCTCTGAGCAGTGAATTTCTGTGAGCTGCCAGGCGATATGATGTGATGCAGTACGGAGAGAGAGAGAGAGAGAGAGAGAGAGAGAGAGAGGGAGAGGGAGAGGGAGAGGTGGTGAAGTGGAAAGTGTATGAACATGCCATTCAGTGTGAGTGCTTTCAGCAGCGTGGCTCGTCACACTGCCCTGACGCTGACCTTCTACATTACAGCAACGTCGCTCCAACAAACAACTTCCCTGAAACCACGGAATTCGACTTCAGTCCACTGCTCGCTTCATCTGTCTGTCTGTGAGTGGAATTAAATGATAATATATAAAGGTGTTCTATCAACTCTGATTGGCTGAGCTGCACTCGAGACTGACCGTAAAATCCTACACACACACACACACACACACACACACACACACACACACACACCTCTGACACATCAAAATAACCCAACTGTGTATTAACGCATCAGGTTTCAAACCAATAAAACCATTACAATTAAATAAAGATGGCAGCGACCCGATATCAGGATGACACTGGCAAAAAACAGTGGATCGGATATCGAAGAAAATATACTGGACATCAGATCCGGAAAAGAAATTATTTTGGGAACTGGGAATGTTTACATATAAAGAGAGTTGACTGTTCTTTCTTTTGTCAGGGCAGAATTTATTATTATATTTAGACTTCATATTTACAATTTAAGTAATTTTGTTTTTTTTTTTTTAAAAAGTGTTCA
Organism: Gogo arcuatus; assembly: GCA_028570945.1. NCBI lineage: Eukaryota > Metazoa > Chordata > Actinopteri > Siluriformes > Anchariidae > Gogo > Gogo arcuatus. Next base: position 26,813,178 of record JAOTRR010000010.1, on the reverse strand, counting down.
AAATGTTTTTTTAACAATTAAAATTTTAGTTTTTAAAGAAAACAATATATTAGCTGATACTCAAGGTTTCGGTTTTCGGAAAAGAAAATGTCGTATGGTTCCGTCTCTACAATTAACCCATTGTTCTGTCCATGGAGCACCCTAATCTTTGTCCGCTGTGTTGCTTAGCAACCAGAGCTCGCTGTTATCAGACTACATTGTGTGGCGGAAGTGAATATTATTAATAATAAATTTAACTAACTATGGAACCCTGGCTGGATTTTATCATCATATTTTTGTCCATGTTTTAATAAGGTGTGTGTTACAGTCACTTTCACACAAGGCAAGGTTTTATTATTAATAACAATAATAATGATATAATAATAATAATGATGATGATAAGTTTCAACATAGCATCTTCCTAATAATCTGACAACAAAACAAGAAAAAAAAAAAACCCCTAAAAGTCTGATGATACTTTTATTTAACGTCTAGAAAAATGAATATTTTAATTTTAGAAATATTTCAAAATATCCCTACAAAGGAAAAATCTGAAAAAAAATCAGGATTTTTTTTTACCTTCACATCACTCCTTACAATTAAAGTTTGAATAGTCATTAAAATAAAAATTCATGTTTAAAAAAAAAAAACAATATCATGATACTGGAAATGTCGCACAGAAAGCGTACTGTGGCATAATTTATCGCAATAACGATATTACACCAACACACACACACACACACACACACACACACACACACACACACGCGCACGCACGCACGCTGTATACTGGTCTTATATTCAATTTAACTTTATTTTTCTTCTATTTATATCATCTGATTCTGCTCGAATATCCACACAGTTACAGCAAAATATTCACATGATTATTTGATCAATAAACTTGTGCAGATGTGATATTTATTTAAGGGTCACATTTATTACTCATCAGTGTATTAGTGAATACGTATGTACTTATTTTGATTTTATTTTGGAAATCTTTCGTGGATCGGTTTCCTTTCGGAGGATTAGCACGGCATCTTCTCTCAGGCTCGGTCCATCATCCTGACGCAAAGACACACGAGCTAGAAGATTTGGAAACTTGAAGGAAGAAAAAAATTAGTGCATTAGCTGAGCGCTGATGTCACACTGCTGGATTTTCACTGTGAAGTAGACCCTGATACAACAAACACTGCCGGCACGTGAACTAATTAATCTTCCCTGAACACCAGCCCGTGGGCATCGAGCTGGCTGGTTTCAATCGAGCAGGTTATTTAAGAGAAACAGCAGATGGAGGAGTCAGAGGGGGAAGGAAACGCCTGTCTAGACACCAGCCTGAGTGAGCTGTACATTTTCCAGCAGCTCGCTTGTGCGCTCTCTCTCTCTCTCTCTCTCTCTCTCTCTCTCTAGGTTGACAGAGTAAACATGCCAGGTGAGTAGGAAACGACGGCCAAGCAAACAAGCAGGCTCTTTTCTCACACGCCCCGTGGTCATCTGCTCATTCTCCAGCCTTACACACACACACACACACACACACACACACACGGCTAATCCATCATCCGAACAGGTCGAGACCGTACCGTGGCCTCCAGGTACTCACTCTGTGATTTTAGGGTCGATGTTGCCGATCCACAGGCGGTGGCCTTCCTGCGACGAGCCGCTCGAAAGGATGGAGGCGTTCTCCACCGTCTCTGCAGCCGACTGCATTGGACTCCTAAAGACAGACGAGTTGTACATTATGTGAGGAATAAAACAGTGTGCTGCAAAACAGTGCTGCAATAGTAAAATAATCAATCATGAGGTGATGAAGCTGTTACTATGGCAAACACTGATTATTTTCCTATGAGTGTTTTATTCCTCTTACACCATTTTACAATTTTGTACTTATTTCAGAATGGCATCATTATTTGTATCCATTTATAGCTGCATTTAAAGTTGTGGAGCATCCACAAAAACATTTAGTTCCTGATCTCACTTGGGCAGCTATAAACAGTCGTTCCCTCACCAGCCTCTCTTTTCTCTCTCTCAAAGTTTCTCAGAAATAAGAAACTGCGTCGCGTAAACTTCTCTGTCTTGAACGTCTGTAAACGTAAAGTTACAGGTTTAACTTTGACTGGTACAAAGCGCTGACACTGGAGACTCCTTCCATAAAATAAAAGTTAAACAAAAGTCTCCTTACTTTAAGAAAACTTCACCACATCTGTCAAGTCCCTGTTACTAGAGAAACGATAACGTATTAATATAAATCTGCACTACTGTCAGAGAAGCTGTTAGAGAAAACTAATCAACACCTTCTGACCAATCAGGATCCAGAATTCAACAGCACTCTGGGACAATCATGTACACGATGCTTATCTATTCACAGCGGCCGCAGTGTTTTGTAATCCTTGCATCATTTGGTTACAAACATTTTAGGTGGATATGACAAGAAAAAGTGAACATATCCTGTATCTCTTTTCTCTAAAGAAAGCATGTTCCAATCCCACTTCTTTCCAGTTTAGATACATCATCAGAGATCTGAATCAAATCACTGGATCAGATCCATTATTTCAGACCAGTAGAGGTTTGGTACACCACAACCCCAAATAAAACTCCCTCTCCTTATTCATTATCTCAACAATAAACTCAAAAGCTTCTAGAAACAAGATTTATACTGGAATGTTTGGATTTTTTTTATTTATTTCGCAATGAAAACAAAACCCACGACTAACTGGTGCTCTTGTGCTAATGTTATAATTATAATATTATAATACACTAATATTTGGAACAAATGAATTATAATTCCAGTTTTAACACGTTACATTAATTTCCATCTTTCATCGTTTCAGTAAACGGCTGCTGACGTTTCCATGACAACCTTTAATGTAATACAATACAAATTGTACACATAATATTATAACACAACAGCCAAGCTAGCTACCTAGAATCGCAAATCGCAAACATTTCGTGCTTCCAGCCTAACTAGTACTTAATATCCGATGATAAACAGTTATAAACACTTAACAAACAACTGATAAATAACATTATACTACGCTAGGATGTTTATTTCCCATACTTAGCTAGTTAGCTCGCTAACGCTAGCTAAATTAGCGTCGCGTTTTTCTGTAAAGAAGTCGCTATTTACTTACCGTACTGTTAAAGCTCGCAACTAAAAGCAAGAAACAGAGTCGCGATTATTAGAAATGATTTAAAAACAAACCATGTTGTAAATTATATCACTAAATTTCTTTCTGGCAGCTTTTATTTAGCTTCTGTGCTAGCAATTCTAACTAGCAAGACAACAAGAAACGCCGCGACCGAATGACGTCTTCGGCAGGCTTGTGTAAGTGGGCCGCCATTTTTGATGACGTTTCACACATTTTGCTGCATCGGCTTGACCCCGTGTTTGAAGTAAAGTACACTGGAAAGCGGTGCAGTGTACAAGATTAACCTGCGTGTGAGGTATGTATTCATATTAATACTACACAATAACAAAGTTAACATTTTTTATTTTAAAAATTGTTCATTGTTTGTTTAAAAAATAGAGTTTTAGCGAGCTGAGAGCTTTCATAACAGTGTCCCACATGTCCTCTTCAGCTGCGGTGCCATTAGGGTGAAGCTTTTTGAAGATTATTATTATTATTATTATTATTATTATTATTATTCAGATAGATAATTTAATTTACTTAATTCATCAATGCTAAATATTACTGTGACGTTTTGCATCAGATTCCTGAGTGACATGTTTCAGTGTTTGTTTGTTTGTTTTTGTTATAAAATTACTCAAAGGCAAATGAAATTAGTGTTCATAGCCTAGTGACAAAACTGTAATGTAACAGCTGATATTGTGTAGATTTGTAACTGTCTATCTTTTCGTTGTCGTTTTGACCTTATTAACTAATCTCCAGTTCCTTAGAATCATTGTAGCTAGTGTTTAGTGGGGAACACACACACACACACACACACACACACACACACACACACACACAAAACAAACACACACAAAACAAACAAAAAAACCCAAGAAGGCATTTTGTTTTGTATTTTTTGGGGTTTGAAGACAGAAGAAAGCTGATTCATCTGCTGATCCTGCAGCCCACAAAAACCTCTCTCACATGGCCACATTTTAATACTAATACATTTCTAAGCGACATAAAATTTCACTCAGAGTGACATAGAATAAAATAGGAAAAAAGAAATGATGAAAATGAATGTAATAGAAAGCACAAGGATAAACTAAAAGATCAAAGTACAAAAATAAGCATTGTTCAATTAAATGACACAAATAGAATACATAAAATGGAATTAAATAAATAAGAATAAAATAATTCAAAGAGTTTTCAAATATTTAAATAAAAAAACACAGAAAAATAAATACCCAAGCAGAGGAACCACCTTCAATTAAATGCCAAATTAAAAATGCTTTTCTTTTTACCCCCAAATATTTTTAAGTGTATACAGAGTGTGAATGCTTAATATAAAGTGAAGCACAATAACAAAATCAGGCCTGTTTATTTCTACACAGCAGGCATTAGTACTTTACATATTATATAGACTTTCCTGAACTGAAATATGTTTTTACCCAGAAATAAAGTTCTAGCTTTTTTAAAGTCTCCTGAAAGTAAAAAAAGGGAGAAAATCTGCATTTATAACCTCATCTCCTGATGGAAAAACACCATTACTGACCAATTTGAAAGAAAGACATATAACAGGAAATGTTCCACTCACTGTGGAAACTCATTTCACTCACTTCTGTTCTGTTGGCTCAGTTTGGTGTTATTACTGTCTTTATTCAGTCATTTAAACATTTTAACAAAGACTGTGTAAGCACTTTTCTCTCTTCTGATGATGATGATGGTGATGATGGTGATGTGACCGTGCAGGAGCACGGCGGACATTTTAACAGTTGCTATAACTTTAAGTTTCCTTCAGGACAGAGACAGGAGACAGGAGTTGATTCCTGAGTCTCATTAACATCATGAGAGAGAATGTTTGTAGCAGTTTATAGCTGCTGGAACAGGAACTAAGTTGTTTCATGGACGTCCCCCAACATTAAATGTAACTATAAACCGATAAAACATATGCTGTGTCGTTCTTTAATAAATGAAAAATTGTTAGAGGAATAAAACACTTCAGGATAATCAGTAACAGTAGCCTGTCTGTGCTTCATCACCTCACACCACCACACCGTCGTTAATTATTTTCCTAGAAGGTATATATCCTGTAATATCTCCCAGATCCTCCGTGACTTTTATTTTATTATTGTTACGGTTGCATCTGCTGCTGATGGACGTCATTGTTTCGTCTTTCCGATAAGGATTTAAGCTACAAGCGCGTCTTTCATGGGCCGAAATGTTCCATAATGGGAGCAGCAGCTGCCCTCAGCACCGGTCAGAGGTGCGTCGAGGTCCACATCGCACCTGTGCTGCACTTTTCCGCTCGGCTTGCTCTGTTAAAATCTGCCATCACCCTCTCAGCCTGCGTCCTCTCCTCCTCCTCCTCCTCCTCCTCCTCCTCCTCCTCTCTCGCCAGACGACTGCAGTTGTCAGAGTCTCTCCTGTCAGCTTTGCCTTTAAACTGCCCCAGCTGTGGGCTTTTATTGAAACTGCCACGCGCCGACGCCGGGGTCTGATAATAATCACGGTTGTGGCGTGAGGGCAGGAACCAGAGCGAAGGATTTAAAGCCTGTGACTTGTGAAGCTTTATCACTGACGAGCAACTGTGAAAAGACACGGAGCCTGAGCTGCCTCAGCGCCCGTCACTTCAGAGACAATAAGCAAGGCCTTGTTTTGGCTACAGCGAGACCTCACACTTAAACGCAAAGGTGCAGCTCGGTGCACAGCAGAGGCGCTGCGTAAACATCTGGAACATCAGCACTCTTCATGCTTTTGTAGAAGAATGGGCTTTTTTAATCCGCATACAATGTTCTTTATACGTCCAGAGCCATGGAGGAGCCACAGAGATCTTTCCTGGTTTAATAATTAATTCCACAAAATACTAATTAAAATTCATAAAATCGTAATATGCAATTGTACGCAAGATAGAGGCGGGCGATATGACCAAAATATTGCGTCACGATGTTTCAGGACGTTTCTACGATCCATGATGTGATACAAGATACAATAATCCTGTAGCCTATCAGACTGCACGTGCTAAATAAACCTTAACATAATCAGTTTCATGGAAAATTGTTGTTTTTTTATGATGGTGAAACTCGGACACTTTTTATTTACCGTCTCACGTGACCTTTTTATCAGGTTGACTTGTAAACACAGCTGGACTAACATCAGCTGTGTCCATCTTCCACGTGTGGGTTTTTTTTTTTTTTTTGCACACGATGTTACTTTTCCTAATGTAAATGAAGTGACAGTAGAGCTGAAATAATCAATCAATAAAAATAATTTGTATATTAATGTAAAATATGTAGAATATAAATGAACTAAAGATGTATCAAAGGTACGCAGTGAGCAAGGAAGCAGTGCTGCATGATGTTGTTGTTGTTGCGTGTACACACACACTCGTATTCACGTGTCGTGTTTCTCCACGACTTTACATTTTCACTTCCTTACCAAAGATCACTTTTTCTTTCCTGATACAGATACCTTGAGTATCAGCTGATATCGATACGCATCTGTTTTATTCTTAAAAACAACTATCAATCTTTTAACTGATTTTTTTAACTAATGCACAGCTTTTACACTGCACATATTACAACATATGAAATAGAAATAGCATAAAAATCAATCCTAACAAAATAAAAATACCATCAAGTCTCTTTATATGACATTTTTTTATAAAACATTTCCAAAGAAAAATCTTTTCCGAAATCCAGTTCCAGACTTTTCTGTTTGTTACAGGATCGGATCAGTCTTTTTTTTTTTCCCTCTCTCTCTCATGTCCGATCTACGTTTACCTTTTTCCTGTCATGGGTATCAGATCAGTGCCGTCTCTAACCAAGCCGAAAGAATCAGATCTGAAAATTGGAACTTTGGTCAGATTTCTTTTCTTCGTGTGCGTGTGTGTGCGTGCGTGTGTGTCATTAGGAGGTGTGTGTGCGTGTGTGTGCGCGTGCGTGCGTGCGTGCGTGTCGTTAGGAGTTGTGTGTGTGTGTGTGCGTGCGTGCATGTGTGTGCGTGCGTGCGTGCGTGCGTGTCGTTAGGAGTTGTGTGTGTATTGTTGACATTAATGTTAAGGATGTGGACAGATGTGAGTCAGTCTCTGATGCTCCTTCTATCAGTAACAGCTGTCCTGTTTATTACTTATGGAAAGATCCTAAGAAGAAACCCTGGGAACTCCATTATCCACAGTGAGTCATGTACGAGACCATCAGGAGAGGAGACCGCTCACTTGGTGGCCATCTTGGCCACGCCCCTTAGCTGGCGAGACCTGGCTTTTCGCTACTTTCATTAAGAAGAGACCCGTAAATCCTGAACTGAGACCCGAGACCATGTCTCACTGTTAAAATCTGACCATCAGTAATTTCTGGTCTTCTGGTTTTAATGATACAGGCTTTTTCTTTTTTAAAAGCGGTTTCCATGGTAACAGTGATCCTCAGACCTAGGGGTGGGCGATAAGACAAAAACATCATATCAAGATTATCATGAAAGCATTTCTATGCTACATGATACATGTGGCACAGTATAAAAGTTTATATGTTCAAAATTTTAATGTCAAATAAGCTAAAAAGCTATAAAATAAAATTTGTAATTAAATTTATTTGACAAGATAAATAACAAAGATATCACAATATCTTATCACAATATCGATATTATCACCCAGCCTCAGGATAAACCAAATTTTTTCTTAAATTTGTTTCTAGTACACTTTTCCAACAAATTAAATTACATTTTTAACTAAAAAAAGGCGGGGCTTCTTGTAATACAACCACCACCATGTTTCTACTCCTATGATCATGTTACAGCACTTAGGGAAATGATGAATATTTTATATGACAAATAAAAAGTCAAAATATAAAATGTCATATATTTGCTTATATGATTATTATATATGATTTTTGCCCCCTTGTGGTGAAAGGGAATTGTTACAGTAGTCTATTGAAAGGATTTGATTGTTCATTCGTTCTTGAATAAATTACAAATGAAGAAAGACAATAAAATGTTTTGTGTCTGAGATAGAGCAGTTAAAATGACAAATCATATCTTCAGACCTTCAGACATGAACCTATGTAAGGTGCAATAAAGGTTATAAATAACGCACTATATACTAAATTAGTTCCCTTTCCTCTTGCGTGTGTTCTTATGTACAGACATGGCGTCTAGTCGTCTAGGCCTCCTGCGTCCGTTGCTCTGCTACATCAGAAGCCCCGTTGTAAGCAGCGTGCGAGTGCCTCCTCTCACTCAACATCTCTGCCCCCATGTTGTCGTCTCACCACCTTGTTACGCCCACCATTACGCTACGAAGAAAAGTAAAGGTAAGTGTAGCACCCGCATCACTCATCTCGCCGTGTGGAGCATTTCAAAGAGCCGTCTATGAGGGTGAGCTTGGGGTCGAGCCTTTGTTCTGGGAGAAAATCTCGGCTCTCCAGTTGTAGTGCTTGCTTAGGTTCAGTGGAGTGGCCACATGAGAGGACGGGGAATTCCTCTCGTCTTGCTTTCATATGTAATGGCACTGATGAGCTACCAGCATGCAGGCGATTCCTTTCATTTCTACATCAGAAATCTGTAGAATAGCTTTAAACCCTCTCTCCTGTCCTCTCCTCTCCTCTCCTCCACACCGTGCTTCTCTGAAGCGAAAGCGAAGAGCCAGACAGCTAAAGTGAACATCAACGCCGCCCTGGTGGAGGACATCATCAGCCTGGACGAGGTGAAGGAGGACATGGCTGCTGTGCTGGCCACGCTGAAGGACGACTTCAGCCGCAACCTCGGCATCAGAACCTCACCAGGTCAGCATTATTACCCCTTCTCTCACACACACTCTTCTACTAAAGGAGAACTGTATCGTTCCTAAGTTCCTGTACTACAAGGTAGGAACCATGATGATGCAAGACATTATATATTTTTGACTGTATAAGCACTATTAATTTATTCACCAGTGAATTTATTTACATCTTATTTTATTTATACTCTGACTCACAGATACCAGTCTGAAACTACAAGAAGACAAGAGTCTGATCTTCTGTATATATATTTTTATTTTGTGATCATCTTTCCAACTAGGAATTATTACTACAACCAGTAAACGTTTCATTTAATAAATCCCAGGTACCTGAAAAGTTACCAAGATTTCCTTGTTTCTGGTTTCCGGGAAAAGTTTTTGGTTTACTAAAACCAACTGGCAGGAAAAAATGTGAGGAGAGTGAGCACTTTCCCCTCCCTCTGTGTGATG
>JAOTRR010000010.1:26721842-26741772 GCA_028570945.1 Gogo arcuatus | reverse complement strand
ACGTCACTCTGGATAAGAGCGTCTGCTAAATGCCTGTAATGTAATGTAATGTAATGTACAGTGTGGAGGAGGACAGACAGGAGGGTCTGTACAGGATGGAGGAGGACGGAGCAGCCACTCATCATACCACACTGTAATATGAGGAACATAATCTCCTCCTGGACTCTCCACACCCTGATAATCGTCTGTTTAAAGCAGCACACTGACAAGCCTGAAATGCCACACATCCCATCTGTCTAATAACACTGACACTTCGACCATAAACCACACGGCCCCCGAATACAACAAATAATAATACAATTCATAATAGTGCTAAATGAACTCAGTAACACCATTACTATTAACTATTACTTTCTCTGTTATTAATCTAACAGGATATATTTAGTAAATAGTTCTCCCTTACACTATTCAAAACCATAAGTCATAGAAAAAAAATCTATTTGACATGTAATATGCATAAATATAAAAAATTATAATTTATGCAACATAAGTGGGAAATTTAACAGTTTTGAAAATAATGTAATTTTCTTTTTTTCAATTAATGCTAAAACAAATTCATACTTCCAAAGGATAATCTCGATGTCAACATTATTATCATTATTATCATTATTATTATTATTATTATTATTATTATTGTGAGGTGGGCGTGGTTGCACTCACCTGTCCAGCACAAAGTATAAATCGAAAGCTCCATGGCAGGACCCGTCCTCTCCTCTACACACACACACACACACACACACGGCGAGCGCGCACAGGCGGAGGAACCGAACCGCGGCGGCGTGCGCGCGCATTTCTCCGACCGGGACACACCGGACGTGCACGTGCACTTTGCAACGGAGTTGGAAGGGGAAAAAAAACAAACGGAACAAGTACACTATGGCACTAAATAACACGTCGCAATAAATGACATGCTCTCAGTATTCAGTACTAAAGTCAGAACTGCACCGAGCTGCGATCCAACAGCGCGCGCTTTCATACTAACCCGGTTGCCATAGTTACCATGTTGCTAAATATTTTTTATTTTATTTATTTTTTGGTTCCATTCTGGTTTCCTGCGTCTGACTGCGGAGGCCTGAGATCCAGCCAGCCGTGATTTCTCTCTTGTGTGTGTGTGTGTGTGTGTGTGTGTGCGCGCGCGCGCGAAACCACGAGAGCAGCGCTCTCTTACAAATGTACGAGGGCACCCTTGGACGCACTGCGCATGCGCGAAAACAGCTCCCTCTGCTGTACTGCTAAGCGTTTAGCTTTAAAACTATCTCAATTTCCACACTTTTACTCTTAATTTTTTTTAAAAACAGTTAACATTAAAGTAACATTAAAGTTGAACACCATCCTGAAAAACATTAAATATGTTTATAATGAAATATTTCTGTGTTTAGTGATTCTGGTGCTAATTTGTTGCTTGGTGCTGTATCCATGTTATTCCTATGAGAAGATGTTGTTGTTGTTGTTGTTGTTGTTGTTGTTACAGTATAATGGAGTTTAATATAGGAAAAAAACTTAAATTATCTCAAACATAAGGGATAATGGTAAAGTTTCGGTGTTTGCTTCTAAAAACATAACTTATTTTCATTTTCTAGCGACGTTCAATGTCATATTTGTAAGAAACCCAGTGTAGATGTATTGGAGACGTTGCAAACGCTGTTCTCAAAGTTCCACGATGAAATGCAGTTATACGATGCTGAGTTATATTATGGCAGAGACTCGGCTCGGCTAGTTAGTGATCTATGACATGACGTGCGCGTCTGCGTTTGGCTAATTAGCATTAGCTTTCAAACATGATCTGTTTGAGCAGATTGTACAGATGAGGAAGTGAGAGAGCCAGACAGACTAAAGGACTAAAGCGCCGCTGCATCACTGTCTTTAGACAGAGATGAAGCGAAGGCTATATCCTATTGCACCACTGTCTGCACGTAGTCAAACAGCATTGTGGGTAATGTCAAAAACTGTTAACCAAAGTCAAAATAGGGCAACATGTCCATGAAAAAAGTTAGAATTTCATTACAGAATAAATCTTTTGCACAATTTATGATGACACATTGATTATAAATATTAACATGCAAGTCATTCAGGGTGGATTGTTTCTGTAATGAAAGCAGCTAACAGACCAATTAGCTGCTAGTAAACTAGGTTAATTGTGTCTCAATCACAAGTCAACACAAATGGTATTTTATAGATTTATTTATAGAACAGTGTCATGTTTCAGATGACAGAATAGGATTCTGGTCATCACTAACATTAGCTAAGTTAATCAGCTAGCTAGCCTAGCACACAGGTTCAAAGTTTCCGGTAGCACGTTGCCACCTGTACTCTGTTACGTGATTGGTCCAATGTTGATTACTTAGTGATATCACAAACCCATATGAAACCAGTTTTTTAGACTTAAAAAGAGTTTTGAGAAATTCTCTGTTCTGAAAGGAACTGTACATTTAGTAAATGTAGTAAATTTAGCATTATATTCTTGTTCACATATTTGACCCAAACTGCCAAATGCATCCAATCAGCATCCAAGTAGAGTTAAACATTTAAAAATAATGCTTTTGTGTTCAAGGACGCTTTACAGATTTCAACTGACTCAGTACAACACAAGAGAGGAGTGAGAAGGAGAAAAAAAACCTTGGCTTCCCCAAGCATGTGCAAACGTGTCCTTAATTTAAAAAAAATGGAGAGGACTGAGGAAAGTGAGCTGAACAAATTATTCTTTTTTAGACATGCTTCTATGCTTTATCTTTGATACCGTCATAATCCAAGGTCATGCTAAGCTCTAGAACATGTAATGTCTTCTTATTTCTTGTTGCCAGGTTCTTCCATCTCCTCATTCTTATCTCAAACATTTACAACAGTGAGGTTTCCAAACTATCAAACTCCTCAGGAATGGTGCTGATGTTTATTGTTTATCCTAAAGGTTAGAATTTGTGCATTTTGTATTGTTAAAGTAATTTCTGCAGACAGACATTTTTGTTCAAATTCCACTTTTTGGCACATTCCTGTGCCATGAAAGATTTCTGAGCTTCAGCACATGGCAGACAGTGTGCCAGAGAGCTGGAGAAAAGCCAAAAGAAGTCCAAAAACAAGTGCAGCACTGCTAAAATGAGACTCTCTTTACACTCTAAAACAGGTGGAAGTGAAAGAGGGATTCATTTTGTGGTATAAATGCTCTTTTCACATTCCCACAAGAGTCTAAAGTGGATCCGTGAAAAGACTGACATTGTGACAGAAGCGAGACCAGAATGGTCAATGAACACGGACGTTCTTGGTGCCACTCAGCATGTTGCCATGACAACCCTGTTCCTGAGCTGGTTCTGGACTTGAATTTTAGTCCATCCTGTGTAAATCTATACCACTGTGACACTTTTATGACATTCCTGGTAATTTATGGAAGTAGATTTTATATATTAGAATGTAGCAATTGGTGAGCCAGCCAGGACCTGAAAAAATGGCAAGGAAGTTGGAGCCTGAAAAAATGGTAAACCAGCGAAAAGGTCTGGTGAGCCAGCCAGGATTTGTAAAAAAAAAAATGGCAAACTAGACAGGGCATGACAAACTGGTGTGCCAGTAAGAAAAGAGCAAGCAAGACAGGGCCTGGGTGGTGCAGTGGTTAGCACTGTCGCCTCACAGCAAGAAGGCTCTGGGTTTGAACCTCACGGCTGGCTGGGCCTTTCTGTGCAGGTTTCCTCCCACAGTCCAAAGACACGTGGATTAGGTCAACTGCCTACTCTAAATTGCCAGTTTAGGTGTGAATGTGGGTGTAATGGTTGTTTGTCTCTGTGTAGCCCTGTGATAGGTTAGGGACCTGCCCAGGGTGAACCCTGCCTGTCAGCTGAGATTGGCTCCAGCTCCCCCTGACTCTGATGGATAAGCAGATGAACAGCGGCTGAACAAAAATGGCAAGCCAGTTAGCACATGAAAAATGGTGCCCCAGCCAGGGCCTATAAAAATTGGCGAGCCAGACAGAGCATGCACAAAATGGTAAGCCAGTTAGGACAAGCTAAAGAGTGAGCCAGCCAGCATCTGAAAAATTAGCTGGTCAAAAAACGGCAACACAACATACAAAATGGTGAGCCAGCCAAGCCCTGCAAAATAGTGAACCAAGCAGGGCCTGTCAAATAAATGGTGAGCCAGCCAAGCCCTGCAAAATAGTGAACCAAGCAGGGCCTGTCAAATAAATGGTGAGCCAGCCAGTAGCTAACTGACAAACAAGACTGGGTGACATCACACATATTGGGCATCCTTTAAAGATGATCTAAATCTAATTACTGATCAGACTTAAAGCTGCCTACGGCATTAAAAATGCCTAAATGATTTAGTCTAACAGCTGTTTTGGGAGTAAATACCTTTCAAAGAGTAAATGCCTTCATTTACATAATCAAAAAAAACTGAACACAATAGACATCCGAGGCATAATTATATGTTTAGATTTTCTTTATAAGGCAGTGTTCAGATTATATACACGAGGCCACCAAATCCATACAAAAACACTTAAATGACATACAGAACATACACACAAAACACAGAAATACATTTTACAGCTTACACGGCGTAACAGAAGAGGTCAGCCAGCGACGGGCTCTTCATTTATACAGAAGATTATCACGCTTATAACACTTCACTAAGCTTACACAAACTGCTTTACATGAGGTACATGAGATGAGATGAATATATTTCTCTAATACGGAGATGATGCTGTGATGAGAATCCAGTCTCATTATTCAACATAGGGAAAAATATTACACGGAAAGTTTTCATATAAACAAAACGCTTTGTGCAGTGTTTCACTTCATTTCAGTTCAGTCAGGACCGACTCTCCCAACACTCCCAAAAATCAGTATCTACATCCTGCTGAGAGACGATCTGCAACACAGACATATAATATATAACATCAGAAAATTATGTATTCTTCTAAAATTTGTCCTCAGGTTATGGTTTAAAGCTTAAAAGGAGCATTTGCTAACATTTACGCCAAACGTAGTTGATCAGTCAAGACATGTTCGGCATCCTTCTGTAGTTTTGTACTGAGGCTAACGTAGCTAACAAGTAACGTAAGCTTATAGCCGCTAGTTTAGCATTGTACTCATTAGTCTTTGTAACACCACCTGGACATGAAATACTTCTGTATTTAATAATGATCACAAACAATTCTACCAAATCTGAAGTGATTCAAGATGGCACAATGACCTTTTTTAGGTCTGTGATGTCATAATGTGCCAGAAACCACACCACCACATGCTTCGATGCAACAAGAGCATGTGAAGATTTAGCTAACGTTTTACGCTAAACTGCAACAGGGCAAAATCAAAAAAACATCGAACACGTCTGTGCTGATTGAGTAAATTTGGAATATGCGTGAACACGTGATTCGAGCCCTCACCTGAGGGAGCGGCGTGTATCTCTCTCCAGGTTGTTCTCCGGTCCTTCACTCTCGTAAGAGGCCAACTGCAGCTCTGAAACACCAGTCAGCTGAAGAATCAGTCAGAGCTCTTACGTTAACATGCTCATTATAATATCGTTTCTATAGTAACAGCACATTCACAGGGACTCGTACGGTGGACGTTCCACATAAACAGATTACAAAAATCGCTTTGCGGTTTCTGGGTGACATAACAAAATATAAAAAATGTCATTCTTTTAAAATAAATACTATAATGGTAGGAAAATGTGCTGTTGTCGAAGAGGAATTAAACAGATTGGGGGACATGATGTTATAAGAAAATAATCAACTACAATGTGGTGGTAACAGTAACAGCGCTTCCTCACACCACCTGTTCATTTTCCTTTAACCAGCACGATACAGAGTGCTTTACTTTTCACCTCTTTAGCTCTTCAGGAAAAAATAAACGAATTTTTCTCTCACCATCGTCTGTGAAGACGGACACGCTGATGAGGTACTGCAGAGTTTTTCTGTCTCTCTCAAACGGACAGATCACCTGCCTCCACGCCAGAAACTCACTCACTTGCTTGGCCACTTCCCAGAATTTCTGTCAACAAAAATAAAAACAGGTCATGAACTGTTGAAATCAGAAAATAAAACAATTTAAATAAAAAAAAATTACAATTTTTGAACTAAACTTACCTCAAAGTTGATGTGTCCATTGGACAGTCGACTGGCGCAGCCCTCGTTAAGGAAGTAGATATCCTTAATGAACAAGCTGAAGAATGGAATAACGATCTGAAAATGTTTTAAAAAAGAGTCGACAGGAAGTAGATTAAGTTACACGCTTCAACACCGTCACTGTAATGCTTACAGCATTCACTGAGCATTAGTCTCGATAAATATGGTCTTGGTCTTGACCAGAAGTTTGTAAAAAATAAGGTTCATGTTGTCTTTTCTCATGCACAAAGTTTGACAAGAAGTTATTTCTTCTTCCAGAAAACAGTCTGTTCAATAAGACGTGCGTGCAGAAGCAGCAACATGAGCGGCACTGTTCACAGTCTCCCTGTGCATCTTATGTACACCTGGTGGATTAAAAGCAGCGTCCACTAGATGGCGCATCAGAGCCAAACCATTCCTGACCATCTGGATTCCAAGTTGAACTGCAAACCGTTTAGCGATTTCATGCACAGTGACAGTAAACACACTGACGAGCTCCGTCTCTAAATCCTTCCACTGTCGCCGTGATTGTCGTCATGACCTGCGGCGCAAATCGAAAACTCTGACCTTACATTACAAATCCACACGACTGGGATGCAAACCGGAGCTTTCACTGGTTTGAAAGCTATAATAGAGGTTTTTAAATCTCAAACACTAATGGTACTAGGAAAACTGGTACTCAATAAAAGTGTAGAATAGTAACGGTGCGATTTGAAACAGCGCTAGTTTGTTTAATTCAGTTGCGGAGACAGTGTCACATGGTGCTATACTGCCTCTACTATTTACGCTGGTACTGCAGCACACAGATGCGTAGCGTTAATTTCTGAGCACGTGCACAATCGATGATCCAAATTTCCGCAGGTTACACACAGCAGTATAATTAAGACTAAACGCTTGGCCCCTAAGAGGATTTCAGGGATTCCCGTCTCGATCTTGACTTAATCTTGCTTTAATTTGGACTTGATACTGACTTGGCCTCGACCTCCTCAAGACTCAGATTTCAGCTAGTTCTGGTCTTGAACTTGAAAATGGTGAACTTGACTACAATCCTATTATTATTCCTACAGTCATATTACTTTTACATGACCTTTTAATTACTGCATTTTTATTTATAGTTTTAAAGATATTTTATTATATATTTTTATATACTTATTATATATTTCTCTGTCATTTGTGACTACCTTTTGTTTCTTTTATTTCTGTTTTACTTTTTTCGTCTTGAGCTGCATTTTAAATGTATGAAAGATGATATATAAATAAAAGATTATTATTATTATTATTACTATAAAAACTAATAGACATATTTCTATGATGCACAATATAGAACTATTCGAAACTTTACTTAATGTCTACAAAGACTGATTTATTTTTATATTTAAAAAACACTTTTTTTATTTGTTAAAAAATGGAAAATACTTAACACTGAAAGGTTTAAAAAAAAAAAAGAAAAAAAAAAGATTAAAACAAAGAAATCACAATATCCAGAATGACATAATTTATCACAATATCGATATTAAATCATAATATCATCCAGCCCTAATATTCTGGCCATTCCGACTGAAACACCTCTACAGCATTCCTCATTCCGAAACTCCACCAGGAATCCTGAGTGTGTGTGTGTGTGTGTGTGTGCTAAACCATGTTGAATGAGTAAACCTACCTTTTCTCTGGTAGTGTGAGCCATAGCTGATCTCTGAGTGGCTCCTCGCAGTGCAGTACGGTAGCTGTAGAAGTTATTGGACGGATCCATTTGATGCTAAAATAACGAAACGGACTAAACGTAAGATTTTTAAAAAAACAAAAAAAACAATGATTGCAATTCAGAACACAAAATGGCATCTCACCTCCAGGATCTCGAACTTGTCTGTGTTGACTTTGCCCCAGGTTTTCTTCAGCCTGGACACGGGACTCATGTTCATCCCAGCTGTGGAAATAATTCCAGTTTAATATAGGATTACACAGGTTTTATTACATGTTTATAAGCATCTAAGTGTATTGTAATAAAGCATCACTCACTGATTATTGCCATTAAGGAGTTAAAGTTGCCGATGTTGAAGCATTCACAAGCCACGTCGATGAAAAACTCCAACACTCGAGCTCTGTGCTTCTTCTTCACTGGCTAAACCACACACACACACACACACACACACACACACACACACACAGCAGGGGGCGCCACAGCATTAACAACAGCAGAGACAAAAAGGAGGTGGAGATTTCAGAGAAATGATGCCGTGAACTCATTTTGGCGAAATGCTGGTGAAAAATCGCTCTGATATCAACACCACGTCATATTTGTGATGTTTTTCACATGAAAATGCTCACCAAGCAGATTTCTGTGGCCACCAGGTAACTGAGCCGGTTAAACCACTCGACGTAGGCTTCGAGGTTACTGACTCTCCTTTTGCTGTAAAAACTCTGCAGGAAAAAACAAACCAAAACGACAATTTCAGGGTGTTTCACAATAATTTCACAATCATGTCAGGAGACAATGTCTAGAATAAATGAATCAATCAATCAGTAAAATACTGAATAAAATCTGCATGGATCCAAAATTCCAATGTTGATCAAATATCTGATTAAATAACACGAATAACTACGTTAATGTATTAGTTACGCGTATTAACCTTGTAGAGCCGGGTCATATGATCTAAAAAGTCATTCTGAGTTGTTAAAGACTCACCTTAT
Organism: Gogo arcuatus; assembly: GCA_028570945.1. Lineage (NCBI taxonomy): Eukaryota > Metazoa > Chordata > Actinopteri > Siluriformes > Anchariidae > Gogo > Gogo arcuatus. Next base: position 26,732,996 of record JAOTRR010000010.1, on the reverse strand, counting down.
GGTTATCAGCAGGTCTTTTCTGAACAAACGCCTGGACGAACTCCTCAGGGCCGATGTACCCGAGTCTCTCCTGTAAGTAAAACACAACAAACCGATCAGAATCCTTCGTTCTGATTGGTCAGAAGGGTGTTGATTAATTTTGACAGTAGTGCAACCGCAAATCTTTAACTTCTACGTTATGGTTTCTATAGTAACAGCTCATTCACAGGGACTTGTACGGTGGACGCTCCACACGAACTTTTCTGTAAGGACACGTTCATTTAACATTTATGGAAGGAGTCTCCAGTGTTAGCGCTTTGTACCAGTCAGAGGTAAAGATGCGACTAAGTTTTACAACACAGTAAAGATCGATTTTTATTGTATCAGTAATATTAATCCTGTGTCGAACTGGTAATGTCCGACTTCCAACTTGGAAAGAGAAAAAGAAAACGCGCCACTCAGACGCCTCTTTTCCACGTTTATTTCACACTTTGTAGCTCGAATGACCCGAGATCGAAAATGACGTAATTCTTTTACTTTAACTAATGGCACCCCTAACTGTTACAGTGCAATTTAGATTTTGTCCTGTTAGTGTTGCGGCTGTAGTACAGTATAGTTCAATTATGCAGGTTTTCATTCGTTCATGTGTTAATATTAAGCTAATGTTAGCATACCATCCCATAATACCTGCATGAGTATCACGATCAGACATCATGTGACTAACCGCAGGATGTCCCCACTCACCATCTCGATGTGTGTGAGCTGCTGAGCGAGGATGAACGGGTCGTCACACACGTTCAGGATACACTCCTCCCTCCGCACGTGCTGCTTCGACTTCAGAGCTGACGGTTTGTCCCCCGCCGTCGCCGCTGACGATGACGCCGTGCTGGACGTCACCAGAGACTCCTCGTACTGTCCCAGGATGGTGAGTTTGCGCAGGAGTCGCTGGATCAGACGCTGCATCGCTCTCCGAGACAACTACAGAACATCAGCAGCAAAGTGAGGACCTTATTTACATCAACGCTGAACTACATACTGTACTTAACAGGACATAGTGTGAGTGAGGAAGCTTGAGCTGAGAAATCTCACCACTCAGGAACAGGAGTATGAAATAAAACACCTTGGGACTGGCTGTTACAGGAAAATAATCAGCAAGTTACACTGTTACCACCGTAACACTGATTATTTCCCTTTAACACCACGTCCCGAGGTATTGTATTCCTCTTATAGCACAGCAAATCTGCAACAATTACAATTTTCTGTTTATTAAACATCTCCACATCATACTTTTTATCCGTTTATAGCTACGTTTAATGTTGTAGAACATTAGTTCCTGTTCAAACTTACATTATAGCAGCTATAAACAGCTGTTCCTTCACAAGCCGCTCTTTTAACATCTCTCTTGATGTTAATAAGCAAAAAACAAACAAACAAAAAAAACACGCAGCTTGTCATGTTACAGAGAAACCGCAAAGCGTAAACTCCTCTGACCTGAAGATGTCGGAAAACAAAGTTACATCTTTACCTTTGACACTGGAGAGTTCTTCCATAAATGTAAAATAAACCTTTATTCTCCTTCCAGAAAACTTTATCACATCAACGAGTATTTTTTTTTTTTAATCCGTTGATGTGGATCATCCGCTGTATATGTCCCTGTGAATGAGCAGTTGCTATAGAAACGATAACGATACTATAGATAATTAGAAAAAGTGCATTAATATAAACCCACGATTTATGTTAATCAACACTATTATGTTGACCAATCAAAATCGAGGAAGCATAAATTACATTACGATACACGTTTTTGAAATATCATTTGATCTTTTCCCATGTAAACAATAGCTTTTTGTAAATGTTACATAAAAGTATCAGGTTCTAGCTCTTCAGCACTTTTCTATCAGGATAACATTGTGATATATTTGATATTTTTGCCGTATCGCCCATCCCTACAACAGTGCACCGAAAACATTTCCTGCATTTCCTTCTCCTGCATTTTGCCCCTTTTATCCCTCAGCTCACATGTAACCAAACCCTGACGTCCACCAGCACCAGCGTAATCTCTTCACACCCCTGTTCGTGTGTCTCGTTCGCTCTCAGATAAAATCGCTGTCCTCGACTCTAACATGTGAGCACACAGACATCTGACTGGCTGCGTTGCTAAGCGACAGTCTTAAAGAGAGGGAGGGAGAGAGAGAGAACTTGATTTCATGTCTGCATGAAAAGGTAATGATGTCATCATCGTAGGAGAGAGATGACATCATCTTTAGAGGTCAGAAATGAAAGAGATGGTGCTGACCTCATCCCCGAACGCCAGCCGGTGCGTCATCTCTTTCAGGCTGCGCATCATGCGCTCGTCCCGGAAGTCGTACGGAAACGTCTCCGTCCACTCGGTGAGCAGCTGCACGATCTTCGGTGCGATGTCACGGATTCGCTTCTGTTCCAAGCAAAATAAAAAACAGTTTTATAAACAGAACACACTACGAGAGAAAGCTTAAGTTGATTATTTTCCAATAACAGCACGTCCTGAAGCGTTTTATTCCTCTTATAAACCCCCACAACAATTTATAAACTGCCATCGATTACTTTTTTTTTTTAATTAAATGACAAAATATCATACTTTTTATCCATTTATAGCTACATTTAATGTTGTGGAATGTCTGTGAAAAAAATGTGCTTCTGATTTTTGGCAGAAGTAAAAAAAAGGATAAAAGAAATAAAATAATCAGCAAAGAAGTGTCGGGATTTTTTTTCCCTTCATAATCCGATCAGATTCTGACAAATAAAGCCAAAGCCCCGCCCACACAATTATTCCGTTTTCACTCAGAAATACGCCTGACTTTACACTGACTTATATAAATCAGAGGCTCTCGATTGAATTTTTTTACATAACTCTCAATACAATCTAAGACACGAGTTTAATACCATCATTTTTTGATAATAATAAAAATGTACAAAACTGTATTACGCCATGTGCTAAATTTGAATAGGTTTACAATTCCATTGAGGTCGATATTATTAATAGTTGTTACTAAATTACGCTAAAAATACTTCTATAATATTAGTATAGTAGTATTAATAGTAACATTAGTATTATAATGTTATTATATTGATAGTGATTTCAAGGTAAAATCCAATAATAAAATAAATTAAACACACTCATGGACGTATTTGTGAGTATAAGAGCGTTGAAGTAAACATGCTTATATTTACGTAATAACACCGATACCAGCTTGTTCTATTTTTACCTTATCAATCTGAGGGTCGCCGACTCGGTGGTGCTCCACACACAGGTAACACACTCTGGACATGAGCTCGAACGGATGCAGGAAGAGACGCGAGCTCAACAGGAAGGTGAAGATGTACGATCTCTGAAATATAGCAAAAACAAATCAGTGTTAAACACGTAGCATTAAAGATAACAACAAAAAAACCCTGAAAACATCACTATAGGTGGAAGACCATTAAAGATTCCTCAGTGCATCATGATGCTCGCTGTAAACAAAACGGCACAAGCTTTAAATTGTGCAAAAATGCTATTGAAATACGTCAGGTACCAAATATATAGAAAAATAAACACGTTAAGCGCTACAATACACTACTATTTATCAATATTTAACTTTTTCTGAGATTTTTCCAGCAAAAAGATAAAGTAGCAAAAGCTATAAAATCAATGGTTTGTAATTAACAATGAAAACAAGGTTAATAAAACAACAAACAAATAAAAATGCATTTCTCTGTCCACTCAGTGACTTGTTTTTGTGAGTAATAATAAAATTTGAAACCTTTTTCAAAAAATTATGCACATGATTTCATGATCACACTGTAAAAAAATTCACTGTAGGATAAATTTGTAAAAATTGAGATCCGTCAAGACAGAATAAAGAATCGATTTTTCACCGCATCACGCCTCACTGAATTAAGATCGGATCAAATTGTTAGCTACTTAGCAAACTTTTTTTCCACCTTTAATCATAAAGAGTGGTTTTCCTCTTACCACAGCGCTGCTGAATTCTGGACTGTGATTGGAGGTGTTGATTAATTCTCTATAACAGAAGCTCTGACAGTTGTAAAGGGTAATATTAATGAGCTTGTTCTAATACATTATCGTTTCTATGGTAACGGCTCACTCATAGGGACGTGTACAGCGGACGCTCCACATAATCGGATTTTAAAAAGTTGATGCGGTGCAGTTTTTCAGAAGGAGAATAAACATTTATAGAAGGAGTCTCCAGTGTTAGCGCTTTGTATCACTAAAGCTGTAACTTTAAATTTCCTGACATCTTCAGGACAGAGGAGTTTACGCTTTGGTAACATGACAATCTGGGCTTTTTGGCCTTATGCTTTGTTTATAGCTGCTATAATGTAACTGGGAACAGGAACTAACTTATGTGGATGTTACACAATATTAAATGTAACTGCTGCAGTATAAGAGAAATAAAACACTTAGCGATATGCTGTTAAGGCATAATAATGCAAATAGTAGTTCCACTTTACTTGGTTTTTTTTAGTATTTATAAGAAGTCCAGCTGCTTACATCTGGTGAATAGTCCACAGTGGGGACGAGGTGCTGTATGAGAGCCTCGAGTGATCCGGATACCAGGTTGTTGTCGTGGTATCTCAGCCCGCCGTAGCTCTCCTCCACAGGTTTGTAGCGAGTATGTCCTCCCCCATACGGGTTCTGGGGAAACTTGGCTGCAAACGGCGTCGTCTGGGGCATCCTGGAATCCTGCGGGACAAATAAACATCTGTCAATACACAGCTTCTAGCACTGAGTTTCAGTGTTAAAACCTAAGCTTCCTGTATATGCTATTACGTCTCTTAATGACGTCACGGGATTAGAATAAAGTCCAGCAATGTATTTGCTTTTGAAACAGGAAGTCAGACAGGAAGTGTTTAGCCAGTAGTGTTTAAGATATGCAACACCTCACACTGAATCTAAGTGGCTTAGCATAAGATGATTTTGGAGGGGGAATGAACACAGACACACATATCCGATTTCCAAGTGAGTGTTAGGACGGAGAATAACATACAGGAAGCGGTTCAAGCACAACTACAGGAACTACCTGCCTTTGATGCTAACTAGCTGCTACTGTAGAGTGATATGAAGGGGTGGGACTAACCGAGTATTTGATTGGACGCAAATTGGACAAGTACAGGGTGAGCTGTCAAAAAAGGTTTTCCTGGAAATGATTTACCAAATTAAAATAAGAATATCTACAAATCACGATCAGTGTTTACCACTTTATTAGGTACACCCGTACACCTGATACAGATTCAAGAGCTTTATTTCACATTAATGTTCACATCAAACATTAGATCTGATCACGGGAAAATGTGATTTCTGTGACTTCTTTTTTTTTTGGTGGTTTGTTTTTCAGAAACTGTTGATCTCCTGGGATTTTCACGCACAAGTCTCGAGATTTTGCACAGAGTGGTGCGAAAAACAAAAAACCAAAAACATCCAGGTCTGAGGGTTAAAGCGCCTTGTTAACGACAGAGATCTGAGAAGAACGGGCAGACTTCTTAGAGCTAACAGGAAGGTGATGGTCACTCAAACAACCACTCTTTACAGCTGTGGTGAGCAGAAAAGCATCTCAGAACACGCAACTTTGAGGCGGACGCACTACTACGACAGCAGAACTCGAATTCGAATTCGAGTAGGAATTCGAGGCTGTGGTCGGAAAAGAGCCAAGAGGCTCACCGAATCAGGAGAGATGAAGATTGGAAAAAGATCAGGCGATGTTCTTCTGATGTGTGTATACACTTTTACTTGGATTTTAAGTGTGAGGGGGGAAATGGCTTGCCATTTTCATTCAGTAACAAAACACACACCTTTGTTAGTACTTCACTGTTAATTATTAACCACCGTCGTCTCCTTCATGGCCCACGTCACATAGTAAAACCATTTCACAACTACCTACCTTGGTTTGCCGAGGCAGAATTGAGCAACGTTCCGGAAACTAATATCCTAACAGTACATACATTAATCATCATGGTGCCACAAATCTGCTTTCTTATCCTGAAATAAGTTTTAACGATGATAGAAAAGATGTGTAAAATGATGAAGGAGCCTTAAGGAAAGAAAAACCAGGTTTAAAAACACAGGCAGCAGTCAGACAGGGTAAATATTTCCCATAATGACTGACTGATGACTGACTCATCCGGCTAGGCTGGAAATCAGTTGCAGCAAAACAGGTCTGAGAAAAACAAACCCCACAAAAAAACAACACCATGGCTGAACTCTTATCAAAGCCAAGAACTGATTACGAAAATACTGGAGCTAGATGATTATATACATTTTGAAGCATATAAGAAAAACATCAGGATGATATGAATTAGGTTAAAGGTGCTTTACTCAACATTATGGCATTGCATATAGACCCTGGGATAACTAGTACTCCTGCTACTACTACAACTACTATTACTATTATTACTACTTGTTAAAGTTATACAACTAACTTTGTCATGATTAGAGCAATTCAAATGTATAATATCCTCAAATAACAACCACACAAGGTGTGATTAAACCTGTAAACTTACCAAGAAACAAAAAAAAGCAAATCACAGAAAAAAATCCTTGACTTTAAGTTATTAAGTAACCCGAAACCGACAAAAAATAAACGCAGCTCCGGTTAAAACTCGCAAAATCTTTGCTTGGTTTCCAATCTCTCACTTGAAACAAATCAAATCCGAGTCGATTCTGGATTTATAAACTTAAACTTGGTGTCTTTCTAACTTCCATTGTCTCAACCCTGGCAGGATAAATATCCAGTTTCAGTCCACAGCACAGCGACTGCGGGAAGCATTAAGAAGGAAACCGGGGAACGAAGTCCCACCCATCACACAGGAGCAGACCAATCAGCTTAGAGAACAGCGAAGCTTGGCCGTGTACAAGGATCTGATTGGTCCTGTTTGAACGTCTATCATTGTTCAAAACACTCGAGTGGGAGTCTGTGGAGAGGAAGAGAAGCTGCTTTTTTTAGCACAAGGTCGCAAAAAAGTGTTTTGTTTTGATGAGACTTTTTGTTCTCATTCGAGTGTACAGCACATTCACGACACGTTATTCGAGTGATGATTATTTACATCCATAAAAATGTTGTTATTAAGAAAATTATCAGCCATTTTATGAAAAACAGTGCAGGAGGTTCTCTGAGGTACTTTTCAGTCCTCAGTAATGGTTCACTGGATCATTCATGTAAACACAAATATATCATTTATACTGTTATCTAAAAAGATATTATAAAAAATAATATGTAATCCTAGGGTAATGTAAACAAAATAGCAACTTTGTGTGAACAGCGTATCTACACTTAGGACAAAATTACGACAGAATTAGCGACAAGGTATATATTGTAGCCTATGTGTAAGGTTTCACAGAAGTTCCTTCATTATTACCAATAATAAAATAATGAAATGTAATAAGAATAAAACACTCAGTGTCGTGATGTGATAGGAAAATAATCAACGACAGGGCGGAGTGACCAGGCGATGTTACGAAGTATTTTATTCCACAGTATCGCTCAGACTACATGGTATTTTCTGTCCTTCACAATGGCCACTGTGTCAGATCAGATGATCATAGTGTCGTAAATTCTTGTCGCGTCTCAGTCGGACAACTGGCAACGTTACAAGTTTGATGCCGACCAATCATCGTTCACGTCCTTGCATGTCGTCGGGGAGGAGGGTCAAGAAATTGTTAATCATGGCTATCAAGGAACACGTCGTAGGAGTTTGTCAAACTAGGCGACAAAATACAAAACATTCTAACATGCTAGACTTTTCATCGAGGTGTCGTGGGGCGTCGCAGACGCCACATCGCTGTTCTTCGATTATGTCACACTACAAGACCGGTTCGTCGGCCCTGACGTTCATATTCAGGCCCCATTGCTGGAAATTTGTCCGCCAGTTTGTCAAAATCAGGCTGAATTTGTGTAGTCTGAGTTTAATGCTATAATCTTTTTAATTATTGAAGAATGGCATGTCATACTATTTATCTGTTTGGTGTTACCATCAATGTTCTGGAACATCCATGTAAAAAGTTCGCTCTTGTTCTGATTTACATTATAGCACCTATAAACATCAGTTCCCTCAGCAGCCAATCTTGTTCTCTCTCTTGAAGTTAATAAGACAAAAAAAACCACATAAACCGGAACACATAAACTCCACTGTCCTGAAAACTTTCTCTTACAGAAGAAGACTTACAGTTACAGCTTTACCTCTGACTCTTACAAAGCACTGACACTGGAGACTCCTTCCATGACTGTTAATTAAACATCTCCTTACAGAAAACGTAGCTGTAGCTTAAATATCCATCTTACACATCCCTGTGAATGAGCTGTTATTATAGAAACGATAACATGTTAGAAGGAGCGCATTAATATAAACCTGTGATTTGAATTTCTGCCAGAATTATTATCATAGCTCTGCTGTTATAGAAAATCAATCAAGACCTTCTGACCAATCAAACTCCAGAATCAACAGCACTGTGGTATAATTTCAGGTATTTAATAATGACAAAATATCTTTCCATCAATCTTTCTGACTGTGATATAAATATTCTCTAACAACTGGCCTGCTTATATCATCGAGTTGCAAATTTTTTGCACTCATCTGTACATCCAGTGATCACATGATAAACCTGTATAAGGGAAAGATATTGTTCTAACGTGCTTTTCTGTGTCTCTAATCTCGTAAACAGGATGCTCCAAAATCCCAGCATACTAGTCCTGTGTGTAATACATGAGTATTATTAATGGATTCAGAGAAAGCACTGAAAGCAAATCTGTAAAGAACATGAAGCACCTCTCGAAGGTGGGTTGCCTTTTGTTCTTGGAGTGTTTTAGATGGATATAAATAGTACAAAAGAATAGCATAATATTAATAAATAGTATTAAATTCAGCTGGTTTTGCAAAAAAAATGGAATTCATTAGAGGTTTCTATTGTTTCTTGATGGTTTTATAACCATGTATTTTGTGTTTATGTATGTATATGGTTACCTTAAAATCACAATACAATATGGTTCACAATACAATATGATTTTAAATGTGTTTGATGGTTTTTAATATGATTTGAAGGTTGAAGTGTAATGGTGGACCTAAAGGACTTCTGTAACGTTCATATCTTCAATAATTCTGCGTTTTATCTGGTCTCTATGATATACTGTATAGCATTCATAGTTCATAAATATTCCATTAACCACCATTACAACACAATTCCAATCTCATTATAAACCATGAGACACCATTAACTCTAAACTAGAACTCTAACTAAACTGGAAAATGAGTCAGAACAGATTAAAACCATCAGATCCTGATACTTTGAAACCATTTATCCGGGTTGGTATGAACCAGCGCTAACCAGCACAGACCAGCAGGAGATTTTCTGCCAGCTTGTGCTTTTTTCTGCAGGGAAGCTCAAAACCATCATCAGCACCATCAACACTCCTGTGATGTTTTTTTTTCAACAGCAGTAGGTGTGGTCACTATATCTGTCTGTGGAATAGTGGGAGTTTTTATTACATAAACCCTGAATCATGTAAACACCAGCGAGCGTTTTGGAAGTGATGCTGACACAGTCAGTGGGCGGACTGCATTTTGAGCCTGAGCCTCTTCAGCTCCTCCACAAGAAAAAATCTCTCCCTGAGAGGCTGTTATTGAGCGATGCACAACTCGCCCACACCAGCCAGAAGGCACCTGAATGATGCTATAAGAGGATTCCGGTTTGAGCTTGATCTCAATAACAGCCCTCATGGACAAACTCCAGGCGGCTCCCACCCACTGAGGCCCGGCCTCGGATGTAATCTCATGTATGTCCGTGTGATTATGACTTGTTTCATGTATAAATAAATAAAATGTTGTGTAACTTTCAGCTAACTCGGTTACAGAGGCATAGTTTTTGGAAGACGTTAAATGCATAATGTAAGAAATAAAGTGAAAAAATCAATACGGTGTGGTGCGTTTATTGATTATTAATTATTTTCCTACAACAGCACATCACAAAGTATTGTATTCCTCTTGTACATACCACAGCACTTTGCCAATGATGATCATTTATTATTTATTAAACAGCGTCACACTTCGCCATGCTGGAAAACTTAGTTACATTTTTATCTCTCACTGTTACAAAGCACTAACACTGGAGACTCCTTCCATAAATGTTAAATAAATGTTTCCTCACAGAATATTTCACCGTATCAACAGTCCCTGTGTGAGTTGTTGCTATAGAAACGATAACATAACATTAAATTAGCACATTTAACATGAATACCTTCTGAATCAGATTTGAGAATTGGTTTAAAAGTTTGTAATATTCAGTGAGTAAAAAACGCTTCTTTAATCGTCATGTTTGAAGCCACGGGTTAGGTTTAGCGTCTCAGATGAGTGTTATTTATACACGTGCTGTCTTGTTCAGTTGTATAGGATGTATTGTTTCTATACAAACAACAAGAAAGTAAAAATTCCAAAAATTCACAACAGGGAAATTCCATGGGACAGTGCAAACAAAACCTGTAGCTCATTAGCAGCAAGCGCTATACCATCTGTAGCACTGACAATGGATAATTCTGGAGAAGGGGTGACACTGAGTCACTGTTTTCCAGTAAGTGTGTGTGACTCAGACTCCCCCCGACTCCCCCTTAGTCGTTTGACCTTCAGACACAGAGCCCCTCTGTGCACAGAGCTGCTCATTTCCCCCTCCTAAACACTTATGATGTACACGCCAGACCCCAGACCACTGCTGAAAACATGACATCAGCATGAACAACATGCTGTTTTTAAGATTTCCAGCTGCGCAGCTGTCATCTGGAGCGAAGTTGTCAATGTTGGGTAAATCTTTCAAAATAGCACTTTCCATTTAAATGTCATTCCAAAGAAAAGTCTAAAGACTGAGTCATTATAATACTATCAGTGACCTCATACATCAGCAACAATACAAAGAATGATCATTACATGCTGTTACAGGAAAATAAATAACAACAGAGTGGTGTGATGAAACTACTGACTGTTACTATCAAGATGTTGATTATTTTCCAATAACAGTATGTCCTGAAGTGTTTTATTCCTTTTATATCATGCCAATTTGCCAATGAGTACATTTTCTTTTATTAATTAAAGAACAACCTGACTAGCTATGACAGCATAACTAAAAGGGAGAGCCAGAAGGTAACACAGACATGA
>JAOTRR010000010.1:26698683-26719066 GCA_028570945.1 Gogo arcuatus | reverse complement strand
TTTCATCAAAATCCATTCACTACTTTTTGAGTTATGTTGGGAACAAACAAACAAATAAACAAACAAACAAATGGAGGTGAAAACATAACCTCCTCCAACAAATTTGGTGGAGGTAATAACAAAAGAATTCGTTGGTTGTGAGTTAAGATCGCCACCATTGTTTCCACAGGCAGTCGACGACAAAGTTGTCAGTGTGATAAATTTTTTATTACATAAAATCTCCACCGTGAGCGCAGCGCTGTTACGACACTCGTTAAACTCCACCAACAGGAGAAACATTTTTTGATGACACCAAACTCACAGGACAGCTACAAATATGCTAGTGGTGATGATGAACTATAAACGAAACATGCTACTGAAAACATCTCTTTATTACCTCGAGCTCACTTTATTTGTGTTTATGACTGTTTTCCAGCCTCACAGGCTGATTTCCGGATCTCTCTGATTGATAACGTAAGCATAGTAATTTTCTTTGATCACGGGTCTATCGTAAGAGGATCTTCATGGTATAATCTGAATAATGGTGAACACAAGTTATCTTTAAAAAACTGGCTAAAATCATTTTGTATAAATGCTTTATTCATACAAAGTAAAGTTAAAATTAGATATGAAAATGTAGGATTTCTGGAGCTGTATATGACACGCAACACTTTTTAACACCCCTAAAACAGAATGTACCATTTCTACCATTTCGGAACCGTTATCTGTGCCTTAAACTTGAGTCATGTTTCATCATATTAAATAGATATACGTATATATGTAAATTTGCTTGTAATTCAAATACCTGAGATATATTCCCAAAGTTCCCTGCCTGGGGATTAATAAAATGTTATATATGTAGCTGGAGTCCATGTGCAATTGATATTAAAAACATTTTTATTTATATCTGTTAGATCCATATATACGATGAAACATTACCTCCTGAAGATTTTCCTGTTTCAGGAAACTTAAAGTTAGAGCTCCAGGTTTGTTACAAAGCACTGAAACTGGAGACTCCTTCCATGAATCAGTGCTTACACACATTTTTAATCTGTTTATGTACAAGTCCATGTGAATGAGCTGTTACTATAGAAACTTTATTTTCAATATAAAGATGTTATTTTCCAGATGCACTGCTGTTACACAAACTTCATCAACACCTTCTGACCAATCAGAAGCGAGATGGTATTTCAGTGTTATTTACTGTATATAGCTGCACTGTCGTCATTATTTTTAACTCTTATACTTACTCAGGTACTACTGTACTTATTTATGTGTATATTTGCACGCATCTATTTATCTATAATAGATATCCTAATTATTATGCTGACATTATGTTACTATAATGCTTAAATTTACTTGTGGGGTAAATAAAGGGTTATCTTATCTTGTTCATTTTTGTATCAGACCGGCATTTTGTCTTTGATGTGCTTAAAGTCAGATTATACGACTGGTATCAATCTTTAGCATTGTTTCGCGATTATACTGTACTTTCTTAGCAGGAGAAAAACAGTTTTTGAGCCTTACGTGGGCCTCTGTGGCACGGTTTCAGGAGCTGTGAGAAAGCCTACCGCAGAGAGAGAATGCCAGCCAACTTTTTGGAAAAACAAAACCACCTCCAGAGCAGGCCTGAGAGCCAACGGCCGAGCCAGAACCTGACGACCTCGTATTCTGCGGAGAGAAACCAAGCTTCCTCCCGGCCTGCTGATGTGGACAGATTTGATACATGGCTTTGTTATGGTGGTACAGTGATACAGGCTACTTCAAAACGATTAGCATTTACTGTCAACAGGAAGCTCGGCGTGTCCTGGTGAGCGTTGAGTGTATCTGCATGTGATTGGCTGTTGTGAATGTATTTTTAAATAAAAGTTTCTGAAGGGCAGCCCAGCAGGAGATTGGTGGTGTGGTAAACACAGCTGGGGCTATTGTCTTAAACACTCGGGTCAGAGAAGAAAAGGAAAACAGCCGGGCAGAGGGTGAACTCATAGGTTAATGTTTGCTTTGCTTGGGTTAAAGTACTGTACAAGATTAAATCATGTGTTTGGAATATGATAATATTTTAGCTGGCATGAAGTTGGGTTAAAGGAACACTCCAATATTTTACAGCCTAATCTCTACCCGTGTGGACTGTATTCTGAGTCAGGTACTTAAGCTGATTGTCTGGGCTCCCTATTCAAATTAGGATTCAGAATTTTCAAAAGCATCTAGACTATCACCTTTAAACACAAGACTTTAAACAGGAAAAAAAAATCAGGGATAGAAAATAAGGACCGAAGAAAGAAACAGCATTGTTTTCTTTGCTGGCAAATGTAATACAAAGAAACATAAAAGCATGAGACGATTTAAAAATTAAAAATTAAAAATTAAAAATCTAATACAATATAGGAAATAAGAAGATGGCAAATATTGAGCTGAATCTAATTGGAGTCTAATTTGGTTTCCAAATTTGGTTTAATTTAACAATATGGCTTCCACCCTCATTATTCAGCAGCTTATAAAATAGCACTTGATCCATCAAAACTATTTTGTATCTCGTGTAACTGAGACATGCCTTTGCTTTAGTCAGTCTGCAGTCCCCATGTCTGTAACTCTTATGTAACTCTTGAATAGTGCTTAAGTCTGTAGTTACATCTGAGATCTGTGTGTAAGTTTGGTATTCAATCCAACTCAGAACTCACTCTAACTGAGAAGATGGATTTTGTGTGTTACTATTTTAGGAGTTACATTCAAACAAGCCACATTTAAATGAAGAGTGTACGTGATATTTTTGCTTTTTTGCTATCCTGACACCCTGCACTAATTTAATACAAAACAGACAAATACTGGATCTTCATCCTACCTCTGCTACTTTGACAACATCGAGTAACTGACTCACATGAAAATATGCAGAAACATTTATCGCATATGAATTTACAAGCGTGATGACAAACGAGGAGGAGAATCCAAAACTCCCAAGGCTTTGGGTGGCAGAAAATGTATAATGTCCATTTCTATCAGCTGTTCAACAAATGTTAATCTTCATAAAGTCCTCATTCACAACTCCATATATTTATAACAAATATTTATCTCATTTGAGTGATCAGTGATATAACAATGCTGTTATTTGACAGATATAAGTGAATTTTTGTTGATTTGTCGCCTTTCTGCAGTGGTGAGAAGAATAAGCAAAAACTGTACTCAAGTAAAAGTATGCTACTTTTTAATAAAAATGGCTCCAGTAGAAGTAAAAGTACTCATCAAAATAATGACTTGAGTATGAGTGAAAAAGAATCTCATAAAATGACTACTCAGGTGGTGAGTAACTTCATATGATGATTTGTTATATCTATAATGTATTACATTCAAATGTATCAGAATATCAGTTATGACCAAAATAAACATTTAAAGTGCTTATTTAATAAACACAGCATAAAATCTGCTCATTCAAGTACTAAATTCATATTCCTAATTTTTAAAAAATAATAAATAATAATACATTATATATTTACCAAATAACATAAATTAAGGCAATTTTGACACAGGTAAGTTCCATAAATCTTCCAAACTAGCTAAATGGTAATGTCATCTCATCCGGTTTTATCAGACTGCAGAGCTGCAGAGCTACTGTTTTACACTCCCACAGTTTTACACCAGCAGTTTCAGGCCAGTTGCATTCAGCGCATGTGCTGACTCTCTCTCTGGTTTAGCTTAGGCTAATTGACATTTCAGTCATTTTAGGCTTAGGGTTTGGTCAGGTTAAGGTTAGGGCGATGATATCCCTTCCTGAATGGTAATATGCATGACGACACATACCATCAGCACAAATCGTACAATTAAAAGGTTCACGTGATGTCCTACTGCGTGGTGTTGTAGTCAAGACCACCTAAACTGAGACCAAGTCATGACCAAGACCAAAGTGTGTAGAGACCTAGACAAGACCAAGACTTTAAGGGATCGAGACCAAGTCAGGACCAAGACCAAGGCAGGGCGAGACCGTGTCAAGACCAGGACCAGACCAGTGTGTGTGAAGGGGGGCGGGGAGGGGTGAAAGCCATTAACAGGAAGAAAAATTTCGAATTAGCAATGAGGCACGTTATTGGTTGCATTTGAAGCAGGAAAATTTACATCCAATCAGACTAACAATGTTAACAAATAAATCAGACAATGCATAGACAATTTAGTGAAATCCCCGCAGTTGTGGTCTTGACAAGTCTTGAAATAAAATCCTGAGTCCTCTATGTCTGAGACCGAGACAAGACTGAGTAAAAATGTGGTTGATTCCGAGACGAAACCTTCAAAAAGTGGTCTTGAGACTGGTCTCGAGTACTACAACACTACTACTGCACATGCATTCAATGCCACTGGCCTGAAACTGCTGTTGTAAAACTGCGGCTCTGCAGCTCTGCAGTCAGACCCTTCTCAATGGGTTCTGGAATTTGATCCCACACACTTCCACGTGGATGTCGATGTCATAGAAGCTGTGTGCATGTGAATAAAAATAATTTAATACATTAAATAAAAGTAATGAGAACTGTGTAGTCTAATGTAACGGAGTATAAGTACATTTTCAAATCATAAATGTACTCAAGTAAGAGTGAAAAGCATGATGCGTTAAAAGTACTCATTTAAGTACTATTTATTGGAAAAAGTTTCTTAAGTACATGTAACAGAGTAAACATAACACATTACTACCCACCTCTGCCTTTCTGGATGTTGTGCAATCATGGTGTAGCGTGCTCACTGCCCCATTTAGATCTATAGAGTTACGATTGCACCTAGTGGTCAACATGGGAACTGCATAAAGTGCTTGTAGAGGCCTATTGGGGCAGGAATTATGCTGCCCCATGCTCACTCTCTATGAACATTTTCAGGACAGGTAAAGACAGGGCTGTCAGCTTGGGCTCATTTAAAATACTCTGTGGCTGCCAAAATCTTGTTTTATAGCAAATAATTTGAATGAAATCAAATAAATTCCTCCAAAATGGCAAAGTGTAAGTCTGCCATTGTGTCGATGATGTCTATGGGGGAGGGAAAGGGGGATTATGGAGTGGATTTGTTTCTCAATGCAAAGGCTGAGAAAAAAAAAAAGGAACTACTTTTTACTGCTGTATATTTCCCCAGTGTTTAAAGTTATAGCTAAGAGATAAATCTTCATAAAAACTACTTTATTATGACTTTCTCTCATGCTTGTCGCATCTGAACACCTTTATTGATTTTATAGTCAGTCATTTTATTCATATGTTAGTGGTTCAACATTATCTGCCCTTTGACCTTTCGAATCGAAGTGAATTTGTAGTAAACAGATTGTTTTGTTTTTTTCTCAGTGAAGGGAAACCTGGTGAAAATGTTCACTGTGGTAAACACTCATACACTACAGATACAGCGGATCGAGAACAGTAAACATTCTTTTGATCAGCAGGTTGTTAGTTCTGATCCCAGGACTTCCAGATTTCCAAGGTCGGTCTCAACATGCTGTAGAGATTTATTTGTATTTTATTATACAATCCTCTGAATGAATGAAGAAATGATCAAAGTTATGAGAAGGTAGCATGTTGAGAAGAGTATGGGAAAAGGTGTCGCTTATCATGGCTTCCCAATTCCGCTTTGAGCTTCAGACCCGCCCTTCCAGATTTTCCTTCCTGTCTGAAACTGCATGTTCGGGCCAGCGGAGAGTCTGGGCCATGATCTCAGGAAGACCTGCAGCGTCAGTCAGCATGTGACCTGATTTCTGTGAATGGGAGGCACACGCACACACACACACACACAGACACACACGATAGATAGGGTTATTTTAACACATATTTTAATATAAACGTGCGAGCCATATTTATATTTACGTCAATATTTACAGAGGGAAAGTTCCTGGTATTCAGAGTCGGGTTACACACATTTTTTGTGGCCTCCCCTTTCAGATTATTCAAATTACTTTTTTGTAGTTCACACCATTTGAGGTTGCCAGAGTTTTCTTGAGTTTGTAAATATGTTTAAGGTCTGAATTCTAAATCCTCACTATGTGAGTAACTCACCTCTCAATACGGCCCAACAATCACTAAATACTACTGTTTTCTTTTTAGCCAGTATCTAATCTTAGCTAAGTGTCCAACTATAATTCTGAAAATATCTAAATATTCATAGTATTGCTTGATTCCTGTTCTAATGTAACACATTTTTTGGCAAACAAAATGAAACTTTCTGTGAGTTTTAAAGCATATCCATATCTGATATTGAATTAGTCATTAGAATTAAGATTGGCATAATTTCTCCAAAGATAAATCTTTGATTAATCTTTGAATTTGATTAATTTCCTATAGCAGCACATCCCTATGTGATTTATTCCTCTTATACCACAGCAATTAGCCAATGATTACAATTTTTATTATTTATTAATAAACAACACATTCTTTATCATAGCTGAATAAATGAATGCCTAGTTCCTGTTCTCCTTTACGTTATAGCAGCTATAAACAGTCATTCTGTCACAAAACATTTGTGTCAGAAAACACTGGAGACTCGTTCCATAAATGTTACATAAACATCTCCTTACAGGACCATATCCGTCCGCTGTACATGTCCCTGTGAATGAGCTGTTATGACAGAAATGCTAACGTGTTAGATGCTAACGCATTAGTTATAAATAAACCTGTGATTTGCAGCTGCACTACTGTCAGAGCTGCTGTTATAGAAAACGAATCAACACCTGACGACCAATCAGAATCCAGAATTCAACAGCAATACTACTAAGTCAACTCAACCAGGGACTGGTGAGCTACAATATTTACATAATTTCCAGCCCTACTGCTGTTACACGTCGAAACGTTTTTTTTTAAAGAGAATATCTGTAGAACTGACAAACCCTGTTCTCCAACACTTATGTTTTAATGCATCAGTTGGATCTACACTGATCTTCTCCCTCCAGTGCGGCACTTTACAGACTGAACACTCCACTCATCAGGGATGTTGGAGAGACACCAGCTGGCGTTTCCCCACCACCGCACACTCTGATGTGGATGGAGATTGAATGTCAAAGGAATTCCTTCAAGCACACATGCCTCTGAAAAGTAAAAAGCAAGTTTAATCCTCTTTCTGGCACTCAGGACTGGCGGGATTGTACTGTACCTGATCCAGTTCAGGGCAGAGGTTTTTGTTTTTTTGGGGTAATAAAAGTAAAATGGTATCTCTTTTTATAGTTAAGGTTAAAAAAAAGGAAACTTAAGCAGCTTGAAATTAAAAAGTGAGACATAAATAGAGAAAAAAGAACAAAAAATCAAGAGAGAATGAAGACAGTTAACGTCAAAAGAAAAAAGAGGTGCAAACTTTAGTTTCAGAATGTTAGCAGAAGAGGTAAGAGATGCGAAATGTGTATATTTATTACTCATACTGGTTATACTGGTTATACTGGTTATACTAGAGTTGGGTAATATAACAAAAAAAAGATTATATCATGATTATATCTTTTACAAGATATTTCTATGTATTACATTTTAAAAAAAATACTTTTTATAAATAAATAATATAAAATGACAAAACAAAATTTAACATTAGATCAGCTGCTTCCAATCAGTCTGTAACTGCTATATTTAAAAAATATTGTTGGACAAAATATATTTATATCACCATACCTGAAGTGTATTGTGAAAATTTATCACGATATTGACATTACATAATCATAATTCCCAGCTCTAATTTGTACTATATGAATGAACGAGCTGTACATTTTCAATAAATCGATAACCAAAAGCTAAAACTAGCAGAAAATAAGCAGCTAATGCAGTTAGCTCACAAGATTAGCCGGACTCATGGATTTTTTGTTTGATCTGCAAGATAATAACAAACATGCTGTTGATTTATGAAGCAAAAAACTTTACAGTTTGTCTTAAAAAACAAAAAACAAACATAAGTGACACTCCAAATAAAAAGTGTTCCAAAACTTACAAAAAAATCCTTTAAAAAGAGCCAAAAACAAAAAAGCGAGAGAGAGGATGAAGACAAAAGCTGACAAAAAGAAAAGCCTGATATACAAACTAATATTATTTAATACAGTATATCAGTATATATCCTCACTAACATATAATCATATTTCTTGTTGCGATGGATTCAAACATGATTTGTTTATCAGTGTAAAAATGATTCAGAGTCATCATTCCACAGTCTGTGTGCTGTGTGTAAAGCTCTGTGAATGGTCTCGCTCTGTGTTTTAGTTCCTTCTCTCGTCTTCTCTTCTTGGCCTGTTGCGTAACCTCATATTGATTCCAGAGGCTGCGCCGCCCACGAACATTCCTAACAGGGGGCATGGTGCTGGCGTACATATGGAAAATATAAACACTCTAAGCCTGGATGTGGCTCTGTTCCACTTTTCCTAAAGGCCAGCATGTTACATAACAAA
This sequence comes from Gogo arcuatus, assembly GCA_028570945.1. Lineage (NCBI taxonomy): Eukaryota > Metazoa > Chordata > Actinopteri > Siluriformes > Anchariidae > Gogo > Gogo arcuatus. The sequence continues at coordinate 26,710,725 of JAOTRR010000010.1, read as the reverse complement.
CCCAGAACCCAGAAGTGCTGGCCCACACCCGAATGCACAGATAAAGCGTGCATTCATCATTCATCCAGATTTAGCCGTCCAACACTGCATCTCTCTTTCCATCCGCCGCACATTGAAACAATTAGGGGAGGAACTGGAGAGAAATGACACTGATTCATAAAAATCAGTGAAATACACCATCCGGGAAGCCATTACATCTCGGAAGAAGAAGAAGAAGAAGAAGGAGAAGGAGAAGAAGAAGAAGAAGAAGAAGGAGAAGAAGAAGGCGGATTTGTTTTATTCTTGGCAGACCTTCTGACCTTTATCATGAAATGTCAGAGATTCACTTGAGTTAAACTTCAGAGCATGAACCCCTTTCACTGCTGGTTTATTATTACTCATGACTGTTATTATGAATTATTGAGTAATTACAGTAAAGCTAATCAGCAAAGTTCTATTTTCAGCAAAATATAAAGAGTAATTTATCCCAAAACAACCCTGACCAAAGATAAACACATACTGCACATAAAAGCAGAATTGATCAATGCCAACTCATATCCAATGCTCTAGATGTAGTCTTTATTTGTCCCGCAAGATTCATATCTAACCGTATTTTGCCCCGCCCACCATCTAGCTCTGCCTTATCACAGGACAGCTACCAACCAGGGAAGTCAAAGGTTAACACATTCCAGCCAACCGCAGCACACTCGGAAGAAAGTGCTATCCGCCCTCTTCCGCATACATGAGTTCACAGACGGCCGTGATTGGCTAGCGTCATCGTGATTGACACAGGAAAGATTCCTCTGACAAAAACCCTTTTTTTGTTGTACATCAAGACACGCTGAAAAAAAAGTTGTCATAAATTTTCCAGATATGATTATGAGTCATATGTGATCATGTGTAACACGTGAAGGTGGATTTCACTGTGTTATACACATCAAATATAAACTCAAATAAACATTCTGTGAAAAATAAAACCACATGCACTTCTTCACGTCTAAATATGTGTAAAGTTCCATGTGACTTTTCTGTAACGGAAAACTGTAATGTCAGGCATCACATTCTCTTTAGAGGACTGGAGACTAGACAAGATCTAGTCATCATGCTGCAATCATCAAGTAAAACGTTTGCACTTGAATGACCATTGAGAAACTTTACAAAAGGTCAAAATGATACACATACAGTAGGGAGGATGTGCTCGCACTAAAAATGACCCAAATGTGGGAAGGTCGGTTGCATAACTATAAGGCTTGTGGTTAAGGGCCTGGGATAATAATTGGAAGGTTGAAAGTTCAAATCCCAGCACTGCTAATGTTAACCCCTTAACTGAGTCACCAAAATTGATTATGAACAACAACTTTGTTTGCTAAACTCCGCCCCTAAGCCATGATTGACAAATCATAGCTTTGCAACTGGAACAATAAAATATGTACTGTACATAATAAAAAGTTTGGCTTATGATCTGCAGATTTAGCTTCAGTAAAATTTGAAGACTATAATCTTTTTTGTTGTTTTGCTGTTAACCACACCCCCTGGCTCCACCTCCTAACCTTTATTTTCATCCTTTCATCCACACTTCTGCATACACACTACACCAGTGTTTTAGGCTACCTGAGTCTCAGTCATTCCTACTTATTTATATTTTATAGTATTTATATGTTATAGACTTTTATTATCATATAGAAAAAAGCAGTGGTTTTGACAGTACATCATTCGATAGTACATCACACAGTGTTTGACCTCGACCTGCTCTCCTTCTGTTTCCAAACACCTCATTCAGCCGCCTGATGCACTGATGAAAAGCTTTTCCTCTCACAGCGTAAACACGTTAGTGTGGTGTTTACAGACAGCTGCAGAATGCTGCTCGGGTTTGGACGCATAATTAATTTCCACATCAGCTGCTGATTTCTTCGCAGCTGTTGTAAATTATTCTCAAGCCTGCATCATGCTACGATAAGCAGATGTTGTTTTCTGTGCTCTCAGACAAACCATGAATGCTATCATAATATTCAGCAAACTATTCAACAGGTCACAGAAAGATTCTAAACTGATCAGAGGGTGTTGATTAGGTTTCTATAACAGCAGCTCTGACAGAAGTGCAGCTGCAGATCATTTGTATAGAGGATTATATTAATTATTGCACTTGTTCTAATACATTATCTTTTTGACAGCTCATTGTTCTGTGAGGAGACGTTTATGGAAGGAGTCTCCACTGTCAGTGCTTTGTAACGTTTAGAGGTAAAGCTGTAACTTTTCCAACATCGCTTACCTGGAGAAGAGATGACACCAGGATGCACTATGGGAAGACAGCAAGTCGGTGAAGGTAGTGTGATGCTCTGGGCAATGTTCTGCTGGGAAACCTCGGGTCCTACCATTCTTATGGATGTCATTTTGACACATACCACCTACATGAACATTGTTGCAGACCAAGTACACCCCTTCATGGCAACGGTATTCCCTCTTTCAACAGGATAATGCTTCCTAACACACTGCAAAAGCTGTTCAGGAATGGTTTGAGGAACATGACAAAGAGTTCAAGGCCTCCAAATTCCCCGGATCTCAATCCGATTGAGCATCTGTGGGATGTACTGGACAAAAAGTCCCATCCATGGAGGCTCCGACTCACAACTTACAGGATTTAAAGGATCTGCTGCTAACGCCTTGGTGCCAGATACCACAGCACACCTTCAGAGGTCTTGTGGGGTCCATGCGTCAGGGGCTCAGAGCTGTTTTGGTGGCACAAGGGGGACCTACACACTATTACGCAGGTGGTTTTAATGTTATGGCTGATCTGTGTTAATCAGAACAGGAGCTTCTTAATTTTGCGGATGTTCCAAAACATTAACTATAACTGTACCTATAAATGGATAAAAAGTATGAAGTGCCATTCCTTAATAAACAAAAAATGTAATTGCTGTGCTAAGTGAGGAATAAAATACTTCAAGACATACTGTTTTAGGAAAATAACGAACTTCACGGTGGGAGCAGCACTTCATCACACCACACTGATTATTTTCCTATAACAGCGTGGCATGGAGTATTTTATTCCTTACATATTTGTGTGATTAATTTGTTGCTCACATACTATTCTCAAACTAATACAAACATTATGGAACATTAGTGCTTTATAAACACTGACTAAAAGTGTTGGCACATGACCACTGGACAGAATTCGCCCCCTAGTGGCAGTTCTAATGTGTTTACAATTTGTTTGGAGATGAACATCATATATTTTTGACAAAAAGGCACAAGTTTATTAAAATCTGCAACCTAAACAAAGCATAGAAATTAAAATTGAAACATTTTGATATTTTAATTCATGAGTCGCCTATATTTAGACAATTATTGGATATGTGTATAACTTTTACCAGATAGTTAGTCTGCTAGCTAAGAAAGGTTCTTTAGAACAATGCCACAGAGGAACCATTTTTGGTTCCCTAAACAACCTTTCAGTCCATGATAATTCTGTACTGGTTTTAGTCGTTGCCACATGAACCCTAAATAATCATTTCCAACCTGCATCATGGTGGAAACGTACGATGAGAGTTTTATGATGGGTTTTCAAAAACTCCAAAAAAAAAAAAGTTAAAGATCTATCAAACAAATAGCTCTTTTAGGAGATGGAGACAGAGACTTGAATTAAACCTTCTTGTGCTGTCTGGAAAGAAAGATATTTCTAGAAATTCAGCATGTTAATAAGACCGTCTGCATCCTGACAAACTGAATGTGATACGAAGACCACCGGAAGTAAATAAAACACAATCAGGGTTTAAGTTCTTTAATATATATGTGAAGTAGCCTGTGTTTCACCATCAGAATCTTTAAGGATTGGTCATGTTTAAATCACAAAATGGAGCCCATTAGCTAAGACATTTTAGTGTCTGGAATTTGCTTCTTTAGCAAATTTTACTAACTTAAAAAAAAGGCCTAATGAAATCTTACAGCCACTAATTTATCATGCGCTAAATTTGCATGTTCTTCTCCTTCTTCTTCTTCTTCTTCTTCTTCTTCTTCTTCTTCTTCTTCTTCTTTCCTTGGCTTATCCCACACTAAGTAGGGTCGCCATTACGAGTCTTCTGCCTCCATCTTTGTCTGTCTTGGGCGTCTACTTCAACCAGTCCCTTCTCTCTCATGTCTTCCTCAACAACATCCATCCATCTCCGCTTTGGTCATCCTATTCTCCTCTTTCTGTCGACAAGTAGCTTTAGCACTCTCTTCCCAACATAGTTCTCATCACTTCTCATTACATGTCCATACCAGCGCATTCTCTTCTCTTGGATCTTCTTGTGAATTTCTGTCACTTTCATTCCTTTCTGTATCACTTCATTCTTGATCTTATCCATCTTTGTAACTCCATATGACCATCTCAGCATCTTCATCTCCGTCACATCCAACCTCTTTCCCTGTGTCTTCTTTATAGGCCATGTTTCTGCTCCATATATCATTGCTGGTCTCAGTGCTGTCTTATAAATCTTTCCTTTTAGTCATGAGTCATGAGTCAATTGTTATATTATGGCCTTGACAGTATTTTTTTTTTTTACAGATGGGATGATACAATATGATCAGATATGTTTTCTCTGATATTCAATACACTTTTTGTTGTTGTTGCTGGGATCGGTCAGATGTGGATACTGGGTATTGCAATAAATCAAATTAAAATCTATAGCATTCTGCAATAAGAAAATAATCATTACATTTATCTCATTTATACATCTGAGCAGTTCAGGGTTACGGGCCTTGCTCAAGGGCCCAGCAGTGGCACATTGGCAGTGCTGGGGTTTGAACTCATTACCTTCATTTTGCCATAACCCTCTCAGTCTCCAGAACTCATTATATAAAAAATGTCCAAAATTACTGAGAGGATCCAAATGCTGCTCCGTCCAAACTAAAAACTCTTCTCTTTTTCCTGTGCCTTTGACACTTCCTAGCCACATTTTTTTTATTATTTCATTAGCACTCCTTTTGAATTATTTATGTAAGGAATAACACACAATGGACCATGCTGTTATATGAAAATAATGTGATACGGCTTGACGTGAAGCGAAGTGATTTTGCCAACGATTACAATGTTTAATTTATTAATGAATGACAAGTATAGCTACGGGATCTCAGCTTCTAAAAAGGTTCAGGGTTGCGATTGAGCCCGTGCTTATCCCAGGAACACTGGCGGGAATACACCACACAAGTTCACACACTCATACACACCCATAGGTGATTTACAGTCACTTGTTGTCCTACCAGCAGCTTTCTTGGGAGGTGGGAGGAAACCGGAGATCCCTAAGAACTCCAGGATCTCCTTTTGCCTCGGAGGGTTTCCTCAGGGTTCTCTAGTTTCCTCCTAAATCCCAAAAACATACCAGTAGGTGGATTATCATCTCTAAATCGCCCCCTAGGTGTGAATAAATGTGTGAAGGGTGCACTGTAATGGACTGATGTGCCATCCAAGGTGTATTCCTGACTCATGGCCAGTGTTCCAGGGATAGACTCCGGATCTGCTGCGACCCTGATCAGGATAAAGCACTAACTGAAGAAAAATGAATAAATTATTCATCAGCCTGCATGGAAGGTTTATTCCAATGGACCCTCTAACAAACCTTTAAAGGATTTATGTAGAACCCTACACTCTGTATAATGAAGTGTTTCTTATAAAGGATCTAGTGTGGAACACTTTGTTGTCGGGTTCTACATAGAGGTTCCTGAGAAGAACAAAAGATTTTTTGATCCATGTAGAACCATTTTAGGAAGAACGTCTGAAGATCCCTATATACAAAGACTGCATTTGTTCATTCAGCACAATTTAGTTTAGTTTAGTTTATTCACTTATCGCTGGTGTAGTACCATCGCGTGTACACCTTTTGTACCTTCAGTGTTTTATCTTTTACCTGGTTAGGTGCATGAAGTGAACCTGTAAATTATTACTCTAAAAGCGAATTAACCTTAAAATCATTTAAGGCACTCACTCTATATTCACATTGCCAGGTTAATCTTACACACTAAAGGTACAAAAGGTGTATTCTTGACGTTACCACATGAGTGACAAGGAATGGTACAGTTTCGCAGCCTTTACTCTGAGACTGTAAGTGTTAACTGAGCACTGTAAACACCTGTAACACTGCAATAGTGGGATTTTAACCCTTTCACACACACTTACTGTATGTCAACACTCATGGAGAATCAATAGGCTGTTTTTAGGAAAATATAAGATGTTAATCATCTTCAAATCACTTGAGAGCATTAATGTAGTTTAACACAAACCATTATTGATTTCTGCTGATCTTTAGAATATTTGCCTTTCTCAATATCTCTGGTAGAAGGATTTTAAATAAAATCATAAATTCCATAAACAAAAACTTTTTTGTGCCTGACCCTGATGAATGTGCTTTTTAAAAAAGTAATTTATAATAATAATAATAATAATAATAATAATAATAATAATCATAATAATTTTATTGATTTAATTGATTTTTTAAACCTCAACTGTATCATGCAACATTCCGAAAGTGTTGTACATATGTCTAAAAATATTGTAATTATTTATTTGTTTGTTTGTTTGTTTGTTGTCTAAAAACACTGGATGATTTTCCCCCTTTATTTTAGGTATATCCTTGCTTTAGTCATGGCACTCCTAGACATAGGACAGCTCATTTATTTTATCAATATAACATTAATTAATATAATATTTATTTAAGAAGGGAAAAAAACTTTAAATCCCTCTGGAATTTAAATAATAAAAATAAATCGTTAAAGAAAATAATTTATGCACGACAGTGTTACGATTCAACACTGCTGAAGCCCGTTTCTGCCACCATAATAATGAGAAGGTATCTCATAATAATGACTTAATACTGTATCTCATAATAATGAGATAATTTTCTCATAATTATGACTTTCCATCACATCTACAATAGTACTGTCGAAATATGAGAAACTCTCGGAATTATGACTTAGTACTGTACCTAATAAATGTTGTCATAAGTTAGTCATAATAACGACTTAGTATCTCATACTCATGACTATTACTATCTCATAAATATGAGAACGTCTCATAATTATGACGACTACTATCTCATAAATATAATAATGACTGACGTTCTCCTAATAATGAGATATTAAGTCGTAATTTTGAGAAAATGTTCTCATTGTTGTTAAATAGCAAGTCATTATTATGAGATAAGTCATAATTATGATATAGTGTGTCATAATTATGATGACTATCTCATAAATATAATAATGACTTACTATCTCATAATAATGAGATATTAAGTCGTAATTTTGAGAAAATGTTCTCATCATTACGAAATAGTGTCATAATTATGACATAGTATCAATTATGAGATAGAAAGCCACAATCATGAGATACTTTCTCATTATTATGATATACTATGTGACATTGTTTTCTTTTTTTTCAGTGGAAAAACCGGCTTCCATCCAAAACTGGATATTAATTGAATTAAGCATTTAGAGCTTTTTTCTCACCTAACAGAGAGCCAGCGAGGATGAGGAGCTGAGCGGAGATGGCGAAGTCTCGGTACGCTCCCTCCTCCGGCTGCTCCGCGTCTCTCCACACGCTCACCGCCGAGCTGGAGTTCACTAAGCCCGGGGAGAGGCTCGGGGAGCCCGGGGAGAGGCTCGGGGAGCCCGGGGAGAGGCTCGGGGAGCCCGGGGACCTCCCCGTCACGTTCTCGGTGAGAGAAACCCAAGCGTCTACGTCCATGTTGATGCTTCATGCCTGGTGAAGCTGCCAGACGTCCATCACGGAAGCGGCGCTGAGGACACCGACACGGACACCGACACGGACACGGACACCGCCGCGGCGCGCGCTTCTGTGCGCAGTGATGAAGAAGAGCTTCAGAGAAATGTCCATATTAACCCCGAGATGTCTGGAACAGCCCCATTAGGACATTCCCCCTCAGGACATGATCCATCCACCTCTCAGAACCCAGCCCTACAGCAGCACAGATTAAAAGCATCGTTTATAGGGAAACCATTACACATAGCTACACTATTACAATATAATAAAATCCTATCCAATCCGCGTCATTAACGCGCTATGACACGCTATAGCGCTTGAGCAGCATGCACCAGACCAAAGCATCATTCCCAACATGCTCAGTCAATCCTGATACAGAAAAATCCCAAAATCATACCTTATTGACAAATCCAGGCAGATAGCATACTGAAACCCTGAAATCCTACAAGCTGACGACTAGAGGACAGAGGACAGGGGACAGGAGGTGCTCTTTCATCCAAATGAGGAGTGTTTTCAGGACTGATGGAGCAGAGGAGGAGCACCACAAAGCCACACCTCCTCCGCACATGAGCTCCATCAGGAGCTTTCAGCGTTCACGGCTTCTCTGTTTCGAGCTACAGAGACCAGCCGTGCGAGCCTGGAGTCCGGCTCAGTCAAAATGACTGATTCTGTTGAGTATTAACCCTATAATCAACATGCTGAAGGGGCGGTGTGGTGTTACCCAAAGTGTTTTATTCCTTCTGTAGCCAACCGAAGCAATTTTCCAACAATTACAAAAAAAAAAAGAAAAGAAATATATACGGTACTTTTTATCTGTTTATAGTTGCATTTAATGTCATGTTATAAAGCCCATAAACAGTCTTTCCATCACTAGCTTCTCTCTCTCTTTCTCTCTCTCTTGAAGTTAATCGGCAAAAACAAAACAAAACAAGAAAATACAGCTTCGTCACAGCTCCTCAGTCCTGAAGACGTCCACTCACACTGGAGACTCCTTCCATAAACGTTAAATAAATATCTCTTCAGAAAGAAAACTTCGCCATCAGAAGAAGAAAAAACAAAACAAAAGAAAACTTCACCATATCAATGATTATATGTTTTTTTTTTTTTGTTACATAACAAAATTACTTTCAAAAAAAAAATCCATTATATTATGTGAAGCGTCCACGGTACAAGTCCCTGTGAATGAGTTTGTTACCATAGAAACACTATTAGAACCAGCACATTAATATAAACCTGTGATTTGCAGCTGCACTATTGTCAGAGCTGCCATTATGGAAAACTAATCAACACCATCTGACCAATCAGAATCCAGAATTCAACAGCGCTTTGGTATAATTAGTAGGCCTAATGTTAAACATCTTGACATACTGAATGACATCATCATTGATGCTTAATTGCTGCTATTTTCACAAACCTATTAAAATGTTGCGATACTCGTGATGTATTGTAGCAATTAGCTAACATTGGATCAGATTGTCTGACTTGGATTTGGAATTATTTTACAGATATCACATTCTATTTTCAATTTTTTTATTTATGTATTTTTTTTTCCTGAGAATTTAAATTTGGTCACTTCTGTTTTTCCAATGGCTATGACAACAAACTTTCACCTTACAGAGCAGACCAGCAACATTTGTGTTTTACAATTCTTTGTAATCTTTGTCATCATGTACATGTGTTGTAGTATTTTAACAGCTCTAATTACTGCATATTTAAAGGAATATTTGGTGGACCAGGGGGTGGACCAGGCTGTAAATATCAGGAAATGAAAGCTGAAGTTCTGATCAGTCATCTCAGATTCATCTTTTGATCTCAAATCCAGATGTCTTCACTGTATAACAAAAACAAGAATTGGCCTTGCTGTTCCGATACTTTTGGAGGGGACTGGGAGTATACAGTATATAGCACAAGCATTGGAAGATAAACAAAATAAACCAGTAGACTTACATAACAGATACACAAAAAGCAACTGAGCACATTACAGTAAAGGGAAACATTACAAAATTCAAAAGATTTTTTTAAAAATACTTTGCATAATATTTTAAACTTATTGACTCGTTAACAAGCGCTTCATGATGTTAAATTAGGAGATTTACAAAACACTGCATTAAGAGAAATTCTGGGTTCTGCCACGCCCTCATTTGGGTTCCTCTGACATGAGGCTAATACGGGAGCCAATATTAGCCACACGAATACTGACAAATCAGGAGTTCTGCATTAAAGCACATTAAAATAGAGGTTACTTCAGTGCTTCCTGTGCGTGTGGTGTGGTGTGGTGTGTATTGGCGAACAAACGAGCTATTCCACAATTACGAGAACACAATAATCAATCCTGATGTAGTCCTGTGTGCTGATCATGTCACAGGCTTTAGAAATTCCTCAGCGGTTGCCTACATTTCTCACGTGGACACACAACCTCGGCCCGACCCTCGTGTTCACGTCAGGAAGCAGTTTGGTGAGAATTGAACCTTTTCTTTTCGCAGTGTCGTGTTTTCCAGAGGACAGATTCCTGGAAATGCTGTTTGAGTATGCACTCTGTATGACATGATAATAACATACAGTAATAAACAGAGAGCCTTCACCTTCACTGCAAGCGAAATTATTTTGAATATGAGCAAATTTCTCTAATATATTATTATGAGATGATTATAAATCAAATATTAATTATTCAATCTGTATTCAAATTGTCTCATTCTATTTGCCTACTTCTTGACATTGTCAGGTATTGGGGCAGTAGACGGATGTATGTGCAGGAAGAGTTTATTGTCAGGCATACAAATCCAAAAAACGTCGGGCTACATTAAAAACAGAAGACAGGCAAGGGTCATATGAGGCAGTAACAGACTGGACTAGGCAGAGACTAAATCGGAAACCAAAATACAGAACGTGAGTCGATAACCAGGAAGACAATACAATAAACAAAGGCTTGGTATGGTCAGGAACTGAACGCAATACTTCGCAAAAGTCTTTGTGTTGTCAGCATCCTTATACGTGCGCACTGATTGCGCTCTAATCCTGGACAGGTGCAGCCAATCAGTCCTAGAGCTGCGTGCTGTTTGTTCCGAGCGCGAGTGCACGCGGATGTGAGTGAACGCTTGCGGCTGGCAGGCACGCGCGAATGTGCGTGGATGTGACAGACATAAATGCTTAAAATTAATATCTGCCAGTAGAACAAGACTATTTCAAGCTTCAAATTAGCAAAAAAGAATAAGTTTAATAACAATAAAATAGGAAATACTAGATAGCGTTGACTATATTCATTTGCTAGTTGTTTTTGGCAGTGTTTGAATGGAACACTGTGGACACGGTATAATGGAAATGGAGGAGTGAGACGTATAGAAGACGTGGTGTAGGGATAAAAAGAGGCCATTAGTGGGTGAGAAAAGCACCGCAGCTCACATGAAAGGCATGAGGTCCATTAAAAAACAAGGACAAGGGCTTGAAGAAGGTCACTATGCACTGTCTCATCTATTTCCTCCAAGGGGTTATTGTTAAAAAAAAGGTCCTGCTTATTATGTGGTGTGTAAAAAAAGTAGCAGGGCCAAATGAAAGCAATAAACCACACAAGGGTGTGTGTTATGTAAAGAATAATATACAATGGACCATGCTGGACCAATAACACACACCATGGTGGATTATTTTTGCATAACAGCACGGACTGGAGTGTCTTATTCCACTTATACTACAATCATTTGCCAAGGATTACAATATAGTTTATAGTTTCCTTTGCAGAAGTTAATTCCTGCTATCACTTGTGTTACAGCAGCTATAAACAACTGTTCCCTCACCAAGAAACTGGAAAGCGTAAACTCCTCTGTCCTGAAGACTTTCCCGTGAACTGTATAAAGCACAGTGACTGTTACAAAGTGCTGACACCAGAGACTCCTTCCATAAATGTGTCCTAGCAAAATAAACATCACCACGTCAATGATTAGACGTTTTTCTTTGTTAAATAACAATTTTTTTTTTACAAATCTGTTTATTATTAGTCTTAGACTATGAAAAGCATCCGTTGTACAAATCCCTGTGTATGTGCTGTTACTATAGGAACAGTAACATATTACAACTAGACAGTGCATTTTCTGAAGATAATGCAAAGGATTGCACCGAAAGGCAAGAAAAAGACGAGTGCAGGTCATAGCTGATATCATGTATGTGATGGGTGAGTTAGCCTGAGGTGCCATATGAAGTTTGGTGGATGTAAGCTGAATTGTTACTGAGTAGAATGTGGCCAAAAATAAATGGAAGTGTATGAAGTGGAAAAAGGGATGCGTGAAAACAAAGGAAAAGACGAGTGCAGGTCTCAGATGAGG
>JAOTRR010000010.1:26686659-26698583 GCA_028570945.1 Gogo arcuatus | reverse complement strand
CTCTCTATCCCTCTATTCCTCATTCCCTCCTCTCTATCCCCCTATTCCTCATTCCCTCCTCTCTATCCCTCTATCCCTTATTCCCTCCTCTCTATCCCCCTATTCCCCTAGTCCCTTTTCCGTGTTTTCCTACTCCCTCTATTCACCTCTTCTCTATTCCCATAGTTCCTGTTTCCCCACAAACTCTACACTATAGAATTGTTGTGAATTTTCAGTCCTCACTGGAGATTCTACATTTAAACTTTAACACGTGATTTATAAAAAAACTAAATTCTGTAAATAGTGAATCTAGTGAAGCTCTGGTCTTCAGATACACACTGTGTTTTGGCATCGATCCATTTATTTATTTATTTATTAAATAAAGTTTAATTTATGGTTTTATAATAACTATTTTGATTTTTAATGACAATTAATTGATTAGCTATTATAGATTATATCACTAAAATTTGAGATTGACCACTTTATAAATAATAATAAGAAGAAGAATACACAGATGATCAGTTATAAATATAATTATTACTATATATAGTTGATCTTTTTTGTTATTAATTTCTCAGTTTGTAAATGCACGTGCTGCTGTTACAGTTTCTGTTGGACTGTTTATTGGACTAATCTAAGTAAAGATGCGGTAAAAGTGAAGTGGTGCTGTTATAGTAAAGTAATCAGTAACAGGGTGCTGTGATGAAGTGGAGTTACTGTACCATCCTGAAGTTGATTATTTTCCTATAACAGTCTGTCACAAAGTGTTCTATTCCTCTTATACCACAGCAGTTTGCCAATGATTACAATTATTTATTTATTAAAGAATGACAAGTCATAGTTTTTATCCATTTATGGTTGCAAATTGTACCACAAATCCTAAGCTTTTCAGTCCTGAAGATGCTGGAATGTTACAGCTAACACTGTTAACTCTGATTGTTACAAAACACTAACACTGGAGACTCCTTCCATAAACGTTAAATAAATGTCTCCTTACATAAAAACTGTTGTTGTTTTTTTTTTAAGAAAGCAATAATGTATCACTGTACACAAGAAAGCAGATGTATAATGTGAGAGAATACAGCGTGTACGTTCACACAGCTCATCTCTCGGCTTATCCTCTTCCCCAGATAACGGATAATCCTGAGTGACACACTGCTCTAGAAACGCTGCCAGTCCTGCTGTTGTGCTTTTAAAAGACACTCAGTGCATTAACATGCATTAATTGAATTCTAATAATGCATTAATGGCATTTGCACCACTTAGTCTGTGTAATACGCTGTAGGGCATCTGTGTGTGTGTGTGTGTGTGTGTGTGTGTGTGTGTGTTATTGTGTTATTTCTCAACCAATAAAAATGTATTTCCTGTCCACCATCCTGGGATAAGTACTAATTATTAGTATTCCATCCGTAGATATCTTATTTTTCATCGTCACAGGAATTTCATGCCCTCAGGTGCCATGTGGAAAGGAATGTGTGGGAGGACGGCCCCCAAAGCTACAAATCACTGACCTTGATTTCTTTTTTTTCCAGTGTGTTTTTTTACATCAGTATTGAATGTACAGGTCTCAGAGGTCCGCTACTTTAGTGCAAATCAGATCATGAATGAGTTGAACATACCGTATGAAAGACATAAACCTCAACATGTGGTGCTGTTTTAGGAAAATAATCAACAATGGGTATGGTGTGGTGAAGCAGACTCACTGTTACCAACCTGAAATTGATTATTTTCCTATAACAACGTTCCTGTCAAAGTGTTTCAGTCCGTTTATACTACAGCAATTTGTCAACGGTTTAAATTAAAAAGCGACACGTCATACTTTTGTCCATTTATAGTTACATTTAACGTTGTGGAATGTCCATGAAAAAAGTTAGGTCCTGTTCTCACTTATGTTACAGCAGCTATAAACAGTCTTTCCCTCACCAGCCTCTGTTTCTCTCTCTCTCTTGACGTTAAAAAGACAACAGAAAACATGCAGCTGGACATGTTACTGAGAAACTGAAAAAAAAAACTGTAAACTCGTCTGTCCTGAAGATGTCACAACACTTAAAGTTACAGCTTTAACTCTGACACTGGAGACTCCTTCCATAAACGATAAACATAAACATTTATCCTGTCAGAGCTGCTGTTATAGAAAATGAATCAACACCTTCTGACCAATCACAATCCAGAACTCTACACTTACACTCTGCTGATAAAATCTTATCCTCACCTTACAGCCTCTTTCTATGGAGACGGTTTCGTGCAGCTGAAAACCGTGGAGTCTTCCAGTAAAAATTCCCTCCACGTGCGATTTCGGACCTCCGGCGCAGACGGGCTGCTCTTCCTGGCTGCCGGGGAGACAGATTTCCTCTGGGTGGCGCTACAGGCAGGACGTATTCAGGTGTGTGGTTTAGCTAACTGGTACACCTCGGGGTCACGAAAAATCACAACAAGCTAGTTTTTTCATAAGACGTTAGCGTTAAACATTAATATTTTGTAGTAAAGCTAGGATTGTGTATATACGTACAGTATATACAACATTACAGGTTAGTACAAAGGATAAGACAGATGAACCTTTTTCATAAAAAGATAAATTTAAGAATTTATTGTTATAATTACAGTAAAAACAGGCACTTACACTGAACAGCAAACTTTTTACTCTGAGTTCCTTCCGATCTGTACAGCTATTATAAACTAGTTAGGAATTCTAGTGTAATATGATATAAATGTGAGGTAGGTTAATAAAACTATCAACACATTCTTTGTGTTTGGTTTCACAGACGATCAAATAAAAGAAAAAGCCAAATGGTGTATTTAAAGATATTAATTGTGGAAAACAAAACACAAACTACAGTAATACTACCATTTTCCTGACATATCTTCTTATAGCTTGTTCAGATCATGTCACATTAACCCTTTTTGAATTTTCTTTGTAGATAAATTGAAAAAATAAAAGTAAAATTAGGTTTTTTACTTAGAAACAATAGGGGGGTGCAAACGTTTGTGCTTTTATACACATATTTTTATGTACACAACTTTATATACAAGTTTTTAAGTCTTCAATTCACCACTAGTTTTGTTTGACTTTTACAAATAAAGATGTTTTATATATTACTGTACCGCACCCTGGAATCAATCCACACGACATAGCTCTGCATTGTAATGAACTAACACACAGGATGCCCTTAAACAATTTAATGAACCGTACAGCAGTTTTCTAAACTCCTGTAAATCTCTGAGACTTTATCCAGACATGTTTCCTAAAGCTACAGTAAATACCATCCTGACATAAAAGTCTCGTAAATCCTTGAATAGTTATTATCTTCAGCATTCCCAGGAGGAGATCCCGAGGAAAAGTCGACTCGTAGACTGAATCCCTGCTGATGTCATTTTAAAACAAGTCCTCGCTTGTTTTTGCTGAGTAGAGACGGCTGACGGGGGGAATATGTCCGGTGACCTTACCAAATGTAGAAAGAATGTAGAAAGAATTTTTAGAAAATGCAACACAGCATGAGAAGTAGTTAGGGAGCAGATTTTCTGTATTTTGTGATGTTTATTCATAGGTGATTATCATGATATACATTCAGCACAGATGATTATATACAGTATGTGTTATTGATTTGCACGGTAATTATGCTATACACTGATGTTCGTAAAAAGTCATCGTTACTCTTCCCTGTGTGTCAAAAGAACGCATTTCTTAGTTTAATTTAGATACGTTTTTTGTTTACCAGCTGCGATGCTGAGAAACAGGATTAACCAATCAGAAGCATGCATTTCTCCTGTTTCTGTCTCACAGCCATCACTTCCAAACCTTTTGGGAAAACAACCCCAAACGGACATTATTAATTTTTTCCAACTCCAAGCCTTGACCCCTCTACATTGTTTTTAAAATTCCAGATTTATAATATGGGACTTCTGTAACATTTGAGCAGTTTATTTTGTCCGTAAAGTAAGTGACTAAAAACCCAAAGGAATATTTGTTGTATTGACTTATAAGTCTAGTAGGAAGTGTTGTGTTGTAATAGGAAAATAATCCACGCTGAGGTGGTGTGATATGGCCCAGTGCGAAGTAGAGAAGCCGGATTTATTCTTGACACATGACTTTGTGTGTGCGTACAGAAGCAGTAGCAATGCAAGTAGCATTATTCACATATTTCGTACATTTGAAAGCTTAAATCTGACATTTAGCATGTCAGAGCCAAAACATTCCTGTCTGTCAGGTTTCCAAATTGAACTGAAAATCTTTAGCAATTTCATACACAGCGGCATTAAAAATACAGTACTTACAAGCTCTGTTAAACCTTCGCGCTGTCGTCGTGATTGTTGTCATGAGCTGTGTCTCAAATCAAAAACTCTGACCTTACATTCAAATGTATTTACTAATCTAGAAAATCCAGAAGGCTGGTAGACAAAACAGACCTTTCAGTAGGTTTGGATGCAACATGAGATATTTTTAAAATTCAAATTCTAACTGTAACAGGAAATCCGGTTAGTGTTAGTGCTCATTAATTACAAATAAAGTACAGTGAAGTAGACAGAGGTGCCATCACCTCTCCTACTGCTGTCTGACGTACAGAACACATGTTGATTTTATTCAGTGTATTTCCTCACTTCCTCTCTTGAAACTAATTCCTGGCTTGATTTATTTTATCATCTCACATCTGTATTTGTACCAAACGCAGGTGCAGATTGAACTCGGATCAGGGGAACGCACCCTTCGCTCAGAGAAAGCGGCTCTCCTGAACGACCTTACCTGGCACTCC
Source organism: Gogo arcuatus (assembly GCA_028570945.1). Taxonomy (NCBI): domain Eukaryota; kingdom Metazoa; phylum Chordata; class Actinopteri; order Siluriformes; family Anchariidae; genus Gogo; species Gogo arcuatus. The sequence continues at coordinate 26,693,856 of JAOTRR010000010.1, read as the reverse complement.
ATTGAACTCCAACACGATGACCACAATGTCACCCTGACTGTCGACAAAAGCTTCCTGAGCAGTCTGTGGATGCCTGGGCCTGACCTGGAGCTCAGCATTCAGGACGGACTTTATGTCGGTGGTCTTGAGAATTCAGATAAGCTCTACCTTTTCAATGATATATCTCATATGGGCTTTCGTGGCTGTCTGGATGAAGTGCTATTTAACGAACACAATCTGCTTTCATCTTTAAGGCCTTATTCTGGATATAAAATGGTCCACGAGGTGTCTTTGGGCTGCAGCCCACAGTTTCCAGCTTCTGTGAACAACTCGATCAGTTTCTTCAGTTCCAAAGCGTACATGTCTCTGCCAATGTGGGAGGTTCCACAGGAAGGTGTATTTGAGTGTGAGTTTTATACCTCAGCTGAAGATGGGCTTCTCTTGTACAGCTCTGCGGGGAAGGGGGACTACGTGGCTTTGGAGATACGACACAAGCACCTTGTTGCTGTTGTTAGACTAGATGGTAGTAAGACAGCTTTAAGCTCCATAACAGTCGTGAGTGAAGAAGGTTGGCACTCGGTGAGGCTCTATGTAGCACCTAGGGCCCTTCAGTTAACCGTTGATAAGGAGATCTTGAATTCCAGCTTTGGAGCCAAATCTAGGGCTCTCCAGCTTAATGGACCCCTCTTCTTGGGTGGGGTGGATGCAAACACATTTTCAGAAGTACGTAGAAATGGTTTGCTCTCTGTAGTATCGAAGCACGTCAGTGGTGGCTCCTTTAAAGGCTGTCTTAGAAATATCAGAGTCAATTATCAAAAAATGGGCCTGCCCAATGCAATGGTGACCAAAGATGTTTCTGTCAGTTGTGAGCCTGTGAAACATGTCAAACCCATCACCACAGCAAATCCAGAGACTCTTCAACCAGATACTCCTCAATTAGACAAGACAAAGGCTCAGAATTTTTTACTTCTCAAAGATCTGGAGGTCCTCGAGGGTGGACGAGCACCACTTGAGTCAAAGCACATTAAGTTGAACCTGGAATTCCACAAGCTTGGGATACAGCAGTCCCAGATCATGTTCCGCATCGAGGAGCAACCAGTCCATGGGCAGCTGAGGCTTGATGTTGATCCTGATCAACAGGAAAACACCTTCAGTATTCTGGATCTGTGGCATGGTCGGGTCATGTATGTTCATGGAGGCTCAGAAGATCCTCAGGATTTCTTCATGTTTTCTGTTTTCACCACCAGCACCAATAAAGAAGTGCTTGGTTATTTGAAGGGGAGCCACTTGCACAGGTTTAACATCACTGTCACGCCTATTAACGATGCCCCAGAACTCAGCCTTCCAGAGGGAAACATTTTTATTCTCCTAGAGAACTCCAAGCGGCATTTGAGCATAGACATGCTAAGAGCTACTGACCCTGATAGTAGCTACACAGAACTGGTATTCTCTTTACTCGGTAACCTAATTACAAGTGCTGGATTCCTGGAACTTGCAGATAATCCAGGAAAACCTGTGACCTCATTCTCCTACCTGGACTTGGAACAGGGTAAGGTGAATTTTGTCCACAAAGGCATCAAGAACTCTAGGATGGCCATCAGAGTGAGTGATGGAGAAAAAATTAGCAATACGGTTGTGCTGAGAATTATGGCCATCACCTTGGAGTACAAAGTTGTAAATAACACCGGTGTGGATGTGATCCAGGGTGGAGCTTCTCACATTGGTAGTAATCATTTAGCTGTGCAAGTGAACATGGCCAAGCAAGCGGTCAATATCCGGTACGACGTCCTAGACCCACCTGTCTACGGTGAGCTGCAACGGCTACATTCCAGTGGTGAGTGGAAGCAGACTAGTACCTTTGCACAGAAACTTCTAGAAAAGGATCGACTCAGGTATCTTAGCACCTTCCATGGTCCCCAATTAAAAAATGTAACCGATGGCTTCAAATGCAAAATCAGCATTGGTTCTGTGTCTACAGACGAGGTTCTCGTCCATGTAAGGGTCCGATGGATTCATTACAAAGTCACCAGGAGTAAAATGGAGGTGAAAGATGATCGTAAAGTCACGTTCACACCTCAGGAATTTAGAATAGTCTCCAAGAATGTGAAACTGTCTGAGAATGATATTCATATCCGCTTGTTGTCTTTACCAAGGAGAGGTGTCTTACTTTTCAATGACAAGCCCCTAAAAAAGAACTCTACTTTTAGCCAAATGAACATCACTGATCAAAAAGTGCAGTATAAACTGTTTGAAAAGCCAAACAAAGACCTGAGGGACATGTTCAGCTTCCAGGTGTTTTCGGAATACTCCTATTCCGGGAGACATGACTTCAGGATCAGCATCAAAGCCGATATTCACAGCGTAATTCTGAGAAATCATGGACTTTCTCTCTTGGAAGGGGAGCGTAAGATCATAACCAAGGACAATCTTTTTTCTGAGACTTTTGGCTCTGGAGCTGTACGTTACACCATCAGAAGCAGCCCTCAACATGGGAAACTAATCCGAATCAACAACCCCAGCAACAATATAGCAGAGTTCACAAATCAGGACATTCTGGAGGAACGCATCTTGTACGTTCATGATGATAGTGAAACAACACGTGATGCATTTACGTTCCATGCTTCGGCATCATCTCTGAAAGATGTTGAAGGCATTTTCAACATCTCCATTCAGTTAGTGAATGATCAAAAACCTGTTCGTGTTGTAGATAAAGTCTTTCACGTTGCACGGGAAGGTCAGAGGCTCCTGATGTTGGAGGATCTCTGTTACCATGACCCTGATTCGGACTATGATGACGGACAGCTGCTTTATACCAGACGGGGAATCTCGGTGGGTGAGCTAGTCTTGGCAAATGATACCTCGCACAAGCTTTATCAGTTCCATCAAAGAGATCTGGAGGAAAAGAGAGTTCTGTTTGTTCACAGAGGTGTGAGCTTTGGACGCTTTGTACTTTTCGTATCTGACGGGAAGCATTATACATCAACGCTGCTGGAAGTAAGCGCCCAGGATCCTTATTTAAAGGTAGCCAACAACACTGGCCTACTAGTTCAAAAGGGACAGGAAGTAATTTTACAATCAGTCAACTTCAGTGTCACTACCAACACCGATGTCCGAAGTGACGAGGATGTCCTTTTTGAGATATTTCATCCTCCGAGTCATGGCATTCTACTTTGTGAAGGCATTGAGGCTGATGCATTCACGCAGTATGACTTGAAAGCGGGTCATGTAGTCTATCGCCATGACGATGGCAGGAACCTTATGGACTCCTTCAGCCTCACAGCTACGGTAAACGGGCTGCGCTTGGACGTGACTGTAGCAGTGAAGGTGTACCTCGAGAGCCAACAGAAACCTCTGCAAGTCATACACAACCACACTGTCATGGTGGAAGAAGGAAAGCCTGTTAAAATTCACAAAAAGGAACTCGAGGTTTGTATCACATGGTTAATAATCATGATTTATGTCATAGAAAGTGTTAGAATGAGTTGGAGTTGCTGATTTGTACTTGCTAGTTCATTTCATTTTGACAGTTGTGAACACTTTTGCCTGTGTTCAGGTCTGTAAAAACAACTGAACCTAAAATTGCAGCTCTCGTTCTAGTGAATCCTGGCTCAATGATCTCAAATCTGATTGGTCAGAAGGTGTTGATTAATTTTCTATAACATCAGCTCTGACTGGTCTAATATGTTCGTTTCTATAGTAACAGCTCATTCACAGGGACTCATATGGCAGATGATCCACATAAACGGACTGATATGGTGACGTTTTCTGTAAGAAGATGTTTATTTAAGATTAACATTTACGGAAGGAGTCTCCATTGTTAGCACTTTGGAACAGTCAGTGGTAAAGGTTATCCGACATCTTCAGGACAGAGGAGTTTTTTGCTTTGTGGTTTCACTGTAACATGACAAGCTGTGTTTTTTTTTTTTTTACTTCAGTAGAGAGGAAGACGACAGGCTGATGAGGGACTGACTGTTTATAGCTGCTATAACATAAGTGAGAACAGGGACTAACTTGTTTCACAACAGTAATTGTAATTATAAAAGGATAAAATGTATGACACGTCAATGAATAAAACATTTCGAAAAGTTCTGTTATAGGAAAATAATCAATTTCGGGGCATCACACCACCCCATTGTTGATTATTTTCCTATAACAGCAAAACACGGAGTGTTTTATTCCTTATTTGTATCAACTCAATGACCAATAGAAAGCAAATTCTTTATTTCTTCAAAAAAAATCAGTTACTGATCTTATTACCTGATAGATAGTATTCACAGTATTGTATGATTTCTCAAATAAAAGTGAAATTACGTAACATTACATTGCATTAGGAAAACACCCTGAGAACCAATGATAAGTGTCGTTCAAAACACACCTGATCAGCCATGCATGTAAGCAATTTGGTGATGACCCGAACCAAATTAGCAGATAAAATCTCACAAAAAATCTAACTCTGGTCCAGAATTTAGCAAATGAACTAGAATAAATGTTCTATTGTGTTATTTTTGGGACAGCTGATAAATTAATGAATTTTTTTGAGTATATGTTTGGTTATTTTTGGTATGTGTTTTGCTCCAGGTAGTTCATGAGGATTATACACCAGATGAGATCATGTACACCATGAAAACACCTCCATCACATGGCTTCCTGAGGCGCCATCACGTAGACGGAGAGAACCGTTATGATGGGACAGTTGAAAAGTTCTCACAGTGGGACATTAACGCTGGTCACATCCAGTATGTCCAGGAGAAACCTGGACATGCCAACGACTCTTTCTCACTGGACGTCACTAACGGGGTTGTGACAGTCAGTGATCTGGTGGTGTTTGTGGATATCATTCCTTTCTTCCTTCCACTCAAAGTGTCAAATATAACCTTGAAAGAGGGCTCTTCAAAAGCTCTAACTCAAGACGTAATCAGGGTCACGGGCCGACACTTTGCAGAACTCCACATCCAGTATCATGTGATCGAAGGTCCACATCACGGCCGTATAGAGCACTCCAGGATCCCTGGGGTTCCGATCCCGTCTTTCACCAGGGTGCAGGTCAGTTTCTTTCTTTAATAGTAGGTTTGATTTTATATTTATCATCCTTTTGCTCATTTAAGAAATCAAAATAAATTCTTTCACTCTGACGCATACTTATAAAGTTATTTATTCACTGCACAGGTTGAACACGAGTTCATATCGTACATCCACGATGGTAGCGAGACGACGGCAGATAATTTCACGCTGGTCGCGAATGACACGGACGTCCGTAGGCAGAGCGTGCCTCATGTCATACACGTGAATATCACGCCTGTAAACGATGAGGCTCCAGTTATAATCATCAACAAGATCCTGAGGGTGAGAGGAGCATCATAAACCACTGACACACTGTGAGATTATTAATATAATATAATTTCTTTCTTTCTAAGAATATCTACTCGGCTCTGCTGCTACTTTTGATGGCTTTTGCTATTTATGATGTTCCCCTATTTTCACAGCTGACTGAATTGCAATGGTATGCTCCAGTAGCATACATACAGCACCTTGTGTAAGTATTCACCCCTCTTGAACCTTTCTACATTTTGTCATGTTATGAACGGAAATGGATTTAATTGGAACTTTATGCCATGGATCTACACAAGAAACGGCATAATATTGGGGAAAAAATCTGTATCGTTTGCAAAATTATTAGCAAATAAATGTTCTGATTGCATTAGTATTTACCTCCGTTGCTTTTGAACTACTAAATTAGTTCTGCTTGCCCTCAGAGGTCACATAATTAGTTGAACGGATTCAGACTGTGTGCAATTAAAGTGTCACATGATCTCAATATAAATACACCCGTTCCCTCAGAGTTTGTTAGAGAACATATCTAAACACACACCAAGGAGCGATCAAAATGGGATTGGGCAAAAAAAAAAAAAAAAAATTAGGGTTAGGATCTGATAGATATATATCTTAGAAGACTTTAATTGTATTGATTGGGGGGTGAATACTTATGCAACCAACCTGTTTTTTTTTCTTTTTGTTTAATTAACCACAATAAAAAATATTTTACCCCTTCAAATATTAGACTTATCATGTAAATGAAGTGGTAAAAATCTGATTTAGTCCATTTCACTTCCATGTTGTGGCATGACAAAATGTGAAAAAGGTCAAGGGGGCAAATACTTATGCACAATGGTGTAGTTTATCATGTGTGAATGATAGAGAGGGAGTGACACGGTTTGGTCACGTTATCTGGCTAAATTCTTTGCATTCCACACTTTATCCCTCTCCAAACATGAGGATTCGCTGGGTTTGTTTGTAATGGGGCCCTGCGTGATTCTGTCTGCCTGCTTGTCTGTCTGTCTGTCTGTCTGTCTGTTATATGGGTTATATATGCAGGTTGTTGTGATGTACCTGCAGTAGGACATCTAATTAAATGATCCATCCATGATTCCATCCTATGAATAATTTAATTTGCTTTCTTTCGTAGTGTTTAGATTGATCTTTCTGTAGCGTTTGTCCCAATTATTAATTATATAATAATAGAAAATCTCAAATCTAGAAAAAAATAGAAGAATTTCAATACTCAGTTTCTCCACCAGGAGGCTCAAATCCTCCGGCTTGACATTTCTGCTGCTAGGATTTGGATCTGAAATTTATAAATCAGATTTTTTTCTGCTTTATTTTAAAATAGAATTTAAAAAAAATACTATATATAAAGTGTATGTAAGGGTTTAAAACTGAACTCAGTGTGAATGTTAGTCTTAAAATATACAGATTAGATGTTTCTAAAAATGTTTCATTTTTAATATCCATATAAATGTAGATATTTTTATATTAATGTAAAATTAAGATGTAAATTTATACAACGCTCCAGCCAAGCACTTAAGCATAAATTCAGTTGTTAACGTTTTGACCAGTTAGCAGGCAAGGAAAGTTTTGGCACCCTTTCAAAAGTGCTGCGCTCACAGATGGGATTTTGTTGTTGTTGTTTTATATTTTTAATTCAATTTAAATTTATTAAAATAAAAAAAATCTTCTTTTATTTATTTTTGTATTTTATTTATTTATTTCTATCTATTTCAACTTCAAAACTTGATATACAATTTGAAAATGAAGAATAAAAATCCTGATTTACAAAATTTAAATTCAATAATTGCGGCAGAAATATAGCTCCACGTAAAACACACCGTGCGCGCGCGCACACACACACACACACACACACACACACACACACACACACAC
>JAOTRR010000010.1:26676296-26686559 GCA_028570945.1 Gogo arcuatus | reverse complement strand
ACACACACACACACACACACACACACACACACACACACACACACACACATTAGACTAAGATATAAAAATACATTTAAAAAATAATAACATATATTTATTAATAGTGATGGATAAATCACATTGTAGGTGTAATATGATCTTCTGGCAATATTGTCTTACAGTATCTTGTGTTTTAGTAGAAATTTATTTACAATCTTTTGTTAAAATGTTAAATCTGACCTTCAGTACACTCTCGTCTGTAGACAAAAGCTTTCCCTATTTTCACACAACATTCAGATTTGTAGACGTTAACTACGTCACCACAGACGTTTATTTGCATTTCCACCGCGATCATTGTAGAGTGCAGAAGAAAACGTGTTAATCCTGCTGCAACGTAGCAAATAAATCATCACACTTTTTCTCCAAAAAAAAGACTATATGCAAGCTTTTTCTGTCATGTTTAAGGAGATACCACTCAACTTCGATTTTTGATAAAACTCCCAACCGTGAACTGATATCACAATTTTTAAGCTCGTAATTGCGAGTTATTTTCACGTGATTATGACTTGTGTCATGCCACCAACAGCAGATCACTATTGCTGCTGTCCAAGTTGTCTAACAAGCTAGCTCGTATTAGACTAGCTATTATATTATTATATTAAAAGCAAGCTAATTAACAATAACTTAATTATGTCTGTAATTCAAATGATTAGCTAGCAAATATTAAGCTAACTAGTATGTATATTGTGTAATCAAAACAGGAGCCACGTACTTTAGCTAACATTAAGCTAACTATTATATTGTTTCATTAAAACAGTGGGCACATCTTCTAGCTAACATTTAAGGTAAGTATTTGTCTGCAAGCTAGCTAACATAACAAACAGTATCCAAGTGCTAGCATGTTGGATAACATTAGTTTATCATTATATTGTGTGATTAAAACCACGAGCGAGGTTCACAAGCAGTTCTTAGTCCTTTAGCCTAACAGACTGTTGGATATTGTGTGATAGAAGGGCACTAGCAGGTGGTAATTCCCAAGAAATAGTTTTGTACACACCCAGAAACAAACTAATCAAATCTAGCACTTTTGAAAACAAAATTACTTTTTGCCCCGTCAGGTATGGGTGGACTCCATCACCGAAATCACCAGCGATGACCTCAGTGCTACCGACCGCGACTCTGCCCCCGAGAGCCTGGAGTTTATCATCACGCCCCCCAGTAACGGACACCTTGCCCTGAAGGGCGCCCCCTCCAGACCGATCCTGAACTTCACCCAGGCTGACATCCACCGCCGTCAGCTGGTGTTCGTACACGGCGGTGAGAGCTAAGATCACAGTAATCTTTAATAATTGTCGCGCACTTTGGATCTTGAGCAAGGACATGACCTCAAATTTGGACACTAATTTTTTCCCCTCCAAAGGTGCCATGTTTGGTGGATTTCATTTCCAGGTGAACGACGGAGTCAATTTTGCACCGAGGCAAATTTTCAGCATCGCCGCCCGATCTCTGGCGCTCAGCCTGGAGAGGAACCGTGAACTGAAAGTGTTTCCAGGTCATTTTACTGAAAAAAGTATAATCTTTTATTACATGGGTTTAGTTTCACTTTCACGGTTGTACTAATATATTTCTTTTAGATCAGTTGTGAAATAGAGCTTCATTTTTCTTCTTTCATTCCTACTTTTTATTAAGCTGGCCGTTGTTGTTGTTGTTGTTGTTGTTTTTTATTTTGTGTTTCAGGTTCCTCAAAAGTAATTTCCATAGAAGATTTGTTCATTGCCACTAACGACTACGATGACGTTCATGAGAATCGCACCATCATCTATTCCGTGACCTCACCTCCGAGACTCGGCAGGCTGATCGGGGCCCAAGGCGACAATTCCACAGAGACAAAGCTGATATTTACATTCACTCAAAACATGGTGCGGTTTAAATTATATTCTTGGTTAGCAAATATAATGAAGTGAAGTTTACTTCCATGCAAGGTAGTGGCTCTATAATGGAATTAATATTATAATCACATTATAATAACCCAATCCTGCCCACTCCCACACTTACTATAATTTGCGAAATTTTCTGATGAATGTAATTGGTTATATGTTTCAAAAAATAAACAGATTAAGAATTTAACTTAATAAACTCTTGAATCTGATAATTCATAGCATTGATGAATTTTCTCTAACAGCAGCTCTGACAGCAGTGCAGCTGCAAAAGTAATTGCAACTGGCGTACGTGCGTAATCGTTAATATGGCGTGTAAGGGATCGTTTAGTTAACGTTAATGGAAGGAGTCTCCGCTGTCAGCACTTTGTAACAGTCAGAGTTAAAGCTGTAACTTTAAGTTTTTCGACTTCTTCAATCAGGACAGAGGAGTTTACACTTTGTGGTTTCTTGCTAACATGACAAGTCGCGTTTATGTTTGCATTATTAGAAAAAAATGGATATGTCCTTTAATTGAAAGAAATTATTAGGGTTGGCAAATTGCGTAATATTAGCTTAATCGTTTAGCATTGTCTTCCAGGTAGTTACTGAATAATAATTAGCATTTAGAAATGTAAAGATGCAAAAGTTGTTCACAAACGTTTTAAATCTGTGTTAAATTATATTTTGATGTTTTTTTCTATGGCGAAGTTAAAGGACGGTTTGGTCGTATATGAACACACTGAGCCAGTAGCATGGACAGCGACAGACTCCTTCATCTTTACTGCATCTTCTCCTCCGGCTGTCTTCCCACCTCACACTTTTAACATCCACATCTCCTACGATAACACAAGTCCAGAACACAGGAGTGTGCTACTCGCCAACACAGGTACTCTGATTTCAGGTTAGCATAGCATTAGCTAACTAGCTGGCATTGCTTCAAGGCATGTAGTATCAGGAGCTAACACTATTCAACTTCCCAGGGAGAAAGTTAGATACTCGTGTATATTGAGCTTAAATATTGAGCTACGTTATTATGGAAAAAATATTATTATCTGTTTGATTTTGAGATTTTTTCAAAGTGAAATGGTGGTGTAGATGAAAATATCCAAGCCATAGGGTCAAAAGTCGAACAGGCAAAGTAAGTGGTCATGAATTAACGTCATTACAACTGAGTGTACAGAGTTGATTAGGAAGTGAGAGCACACAAAGGAACAGTGCAAATCAATATCTATCCATAAACATGATTAGCGGCAGACACCTTATTAGGAAATAAAATGTCAAGCATGTAACATAGACATGAGTAGAATACAATGCTGAGTAAAAAAGAAAACAGATAAAGATGATTTAATCAATGCAATAAGGATCAGGACACAAAGAAATAAGCAAACAGCAAGCATAAATATAGAGGAAATGGGCTCTTTTCAGTTAAAGTTAAAACCTACAATACAAAAAAAACAATTATATACCCTTCATCATCTTAATGAATTTAAATTCACTTTAGAAATACTGTACAAGCTGCTCATTTGTATTTATTTTGAATATCAGGTGCTGTAGTGGTCGAAGGCAGTCGGATTATGATTGATAAGTCGAAACTGGATGCCTCAAATCTTTTGGGAAAGCTACCTGAAGAAGAACGAGACTCCTACGAAATCTGGTACCGAGTCACCACACTACCACACTTCGGGACAATTGTTGTAGGTGAACGTAACCTGACCCATGAGAAACCCGACTTCTCCCAGGTCATCCTCAAAAAATATGGCATCACGTATGTGCACGATGACTCAGAGACCTCCTTTGACAGTTTCAGTTTTGATGTGTGGTTAAATCTTATAGGGAAACCTGCTCAGCCACCCCATGAGAAAGACCTTATGGTCTCAGAGTCTTTTAATATCACTGTAACACCTGTGAATGATCTGCCTCCCTTACTCAAAACTCAAGCCCCCAGTCTCTTGGTGGTCAAAGGAGACACTGTAGCCTTAGGTCCTGAAAACCTTCATGTGGAAGACCTGGACACTTTACCTGAGGACATCCACTACACTGTGATCAGCAAGCCTAACAATGGCTTCCTGGCCCTGGAAGGTAGGCTAAATGAATCTACTCTCACGTTTACCCAGGCTGATGTGAACAAGGGAAGAGTGCATTTTGTTCAAGAAGGGCATCCAACCTCAGGAATATTCTACTTCAGTGTAACTGATGGCTTCCATCGTCCACTCTACAAGCTCTTCAACCTTGAAGTTCACAATGTCACAATCAATGTTGTAAATAATACTGGATTGACTTTGGTGCAAGGGCAGACGACAAAGATCCTGACACTTCAGCACTTGGCTGCAGTGACCAACAAGAAAAACACAACCATAAAGTATTACATTGCAACACCACCAAGTCATGGCAGGCTTGTGATTAAGGAAGAACAGATCACACACTTCGACCAGGAGGAACTTCGGTTGGGGAAGGTTTCGTATCAAATGACAGACTTGTCCTCCTCTCGAGACAGCTTTCAGTTCACTGTTGTCACCTCTGAGAGCAACCTGACCAATCAGGTGTTCAATATCACAGTGAGGCCGCTGATCCACCTTGGAAAACAAGTCCGTATCCCTGATGGCATTCCCGTTAAGATAAGAAAGGATGTTTTAGATGCCACTGAGCTGGCATCCATCAGTGGCAGTGACCCGATCTTTGAAATTATTGTTCCTCCAAAATATGGCAAGCTAGTAAAGGTAACAGTGAACCTAGGAGGTGCATCAGAGTCTATAAAATCCTTTACCTTTAGAGATGTTGAACAAGGCAGAATTGCCATTCAGGAGCACCTTAATGTTCTAGCTGTACATGGTAACACAACAGCTGTTGTGCATAACAACACTGCATCTGCACTTGAAGACTCGTTTGTGTTCCTTTTGAAAGCAGAAAATGTTCAGCCTGCCAGAGGAGAGTTTGTTTTCATGGTTGTACCCTATGACACAATGAGAAGAAAACATGTTGTTTCTGCAGCTCCAGTTCATCCAACCATACATCCTGCTTTTAACAGAACAAGCAATGTTTCGCACATGAACGAGCCATCACACATGCACCCAACCAAAAGACCACACTGGGTACCTCCAAAGACCAAGACACGAAACCGTTCAGGGAACCCCACACCAGAAAAAGCCACAGTTTCTAACACACCCAAGACCACATCAGGCAGACACAATGATCCTCTCAGGACAACACCTATCAGGGTAGAGTCTTTGCCAAGACCTGCATCTGATCCTCTGCTTATTATTCTACCCTTCCTGGCTTGCCTGTTTCTTATCATCATTCTAGTTGTTTTAATCCTGGTTTTCAGGCACAGGAAAGAGAAGCGGGCTCAGGCTTCCATGATTGAAGACCTGCCAGGGAACTCTGTGGAGGACATTGTGTCTCCAAGCCCTTATCTGGGACAGCCTGAGCGAAGTCTAACCATTCCCTCTGTTGTAGTGACCCCACTTATGCCAAGGTGTCCTAGAAGCCCTGTTTTAGAGGCAGTGCATAATGGGGCCTTGGTACCAGCAATAGCACTCCCTGACTCTCCAATGCTTGTCGGTCCATGGACTCCCATGGATCCTGAGGGAACGCTGCAGTCCTCTCCTGGTACACCAACTCTGAGACAAAATCAGTACTGGGTTTAAAACAATGTCTTCCGCCAAGGAATCATCTGGCACACTGGATGGGGTGCCAGTCCACCTAGTGGCAATTTAGAGTAGCCAGTCCACTTACCACCATAGTTTAGGGAGGTGGGAAGAATTCCATGGAGAGAACATGTAAAGCTCTCTGTTCATAGACTCCTGTGGAACCTGAGCGAACTCTGCAATCCTCTTCTGGTACAGCAACTTCAGGAGTACACCATGGATGGAATGCCAGTCCACGTGGAGGCAATTTGGGGTAGCCAGTTCACCATGTTTAGAGGACAGAGGCAGCATGGTTAACTCCAGCATTCATTCATTCATCTTTAGTAATCACTTTATTCTGGTCAGTGTTGAGTTGGAGCTTGGGAACACTAGGGCAAGGCAGGAATATACCCTGGATAGGATACTGAGGCAAGGCAGGAATACACCCTGAATGGGATGCTTGTCCACCTAGGGGCAATTTAGTCAAGTCAACCCACTTACCACCATGTTTTGGAGAGGTGTGAGGAAACCATAGTACCTGGAGAAAACTCTGAAAGTGAACCTCTGAAAGGACAGTAACTGGAGCTCAGGATCAGACCCTGTACCCTGGACGTATGAGGCAGTAAAATATATTTACAATTTGCATTGGTGTCAAGCAGGTAGAGTTTTTTAAACACTCATAACTTCCCTCTTGTGCGAAAGTATTAACTAACCCATAGGCTTGCTGGCATCTAGTTTTTGGGGTTTTTTATTTTAGAACTTTTTTTGAATATTTCTGGTATTCATTCAGAAATACTGTGCAATAGTTTTGTTGTTATACCCAAAGTATTTGAGCTAAGTGAGCTTGCTTTAGCTTTATGCAGCTACAGTTTATTGTGATTGTGCAGCATTTTATGACAATATTTGTTTTTCCAGTGTTTTGGAGACATACTGTAATGTGATTACAGAAAGGTTAACAGGCAGAGGACAGTACCATTTCCGTATTTTGTTACTGTGATTATAATTTCATGTTTTCTCAGACTCATTACACTGGATTTGTAAACATGTATATTTATATTGCTCATTGTGTCTCACTGAACATGTTGCCTTATATTTAAAATGGAAATTAAAATGATTTTTAGTTTAAAACATTTTTCAGACTGGGTTGTTTGTGTCAGGCTTGTGTTAGTCTAAGAGTTTAATGGAGCTAACAGTAAGGGAAACCTATAGCCACCAATTTAGCTTTGTGCAAACAACTTACTGAGGTGATACTGTCTGACACAATGTTATCTATAAAAATAACCAAAAATGATGGTAGCTCCATCTTGAAGCCGAAATACTTTTCTTCCTTTGCACATACATACACGCATATCAAATAGGTATCTCGGGTAGCTGTAGCTGGCTTAAAGTTTCAAAGTGAAATTTGTATGATAGAAGTAATATTATTGCACTGTTTATGTACAAAATGTATTGCTGTGTTAATCAGTGCTACTTGAGACGAGTGTGGTGTAGAATAAACTGATGGTTATAAGCTCGTCTTATTACGTACAAGTGTTAACTGCATTAGCTTATAGCTTATCTAGTACAAGGCTAAAGTTGCAAACTTTAGACACCAGTACATTTGATTATGTTTGGGTGAAAAATAAAATGATCACTTTAACATTTTGGCTAAAATATCACTTTAGCTTATTTATTTCCTTTGGTTTTCCCAATAAGTGTAAAATTATATTTATGTATAAAAGTGTGGATTCACAGCCCCATGTGCTGATCGATAGTTTTGATATTGCTAAGGAATAAAGCATGACAGGTGCGCTGTTATAGGAAACTAATCAGTGACATGGTGATGAGATATGACCCAAAGCACAGCCTGCAACAGCATGTCCTGAAGTGTTTTATTCCTCTTATACCACAACAATTAGCCAACATTTATATTTTTTAATTTGTTAATGAACATCATGCTTTTTCATCTGTTTATAGTTACGTTTAATGTTGTCCACGAAACAAGATAGGCCTGTTAAGTTATAGCAGTTTTAAACAGCCATTTCGTCACAAGCCTCACTTTGTTCTTTCTTGAAATTAATAAAACAAACAAACAAACTTAAAAGAAATTAGTTTGGCATGTTACCAGGAAACTGGAAAGTCCTTTCTCCTGAAGACTTTCCGTGACGGTTACTGCGCTGACACTGGAGACTCCTTCCATTAAACGTTGTATAAACGTCTTCTTTGTTTGCTTATCCTTTGTTTTATTATTAGGTTTAGATTATGAATGAGCTGTTACTATGGAAACAGTAATGTACTAGAACAAACCTGTGACTTGATTTATGCCTGGAACTACTGCTGGAGCTGCTTTTATAGAAAACTGACCAATCAGATTTGAGAATTCAACAGCACTGTGCAGCGATGTGTTGAGAAGCATAGAGTGAAGTTTTGCTTGTTCAATAGTAATTATCTTTATAAATCTGTTATCTAAATATTTCTAAACCAGCTTTGTGAGCAACATTTGGAATAATTGGCTCTGAAAGTGTTTTTTCACATGTTTTGGGTGTTTCCATGGCCCTTACTTATGCTTCTATGATATTTGGATCAGTGACCAGAGACCTCCACACCCAAATGTGCATGCAGTCATTCTGTACATTCATGAGTTATGTGTTGCATCTTTGAATTTGATTTTTGAACCACACCTCGATACGTGTTTCCACATGAAGACACGTTCTGAAAGGTTGTTTGTACCTGTAGGGAATATCTGTGTGTATTTGTGTATAAATGTATCAGTGAGTTTGATAAATTAATGTGGTTGTATTTTATGTATCTCTTTAGGTCCATACTGTATGTATGTGTTGAAGTACATTATAAGGTGTGTGTGTGTGTGTGTGTGTGTTTTTTTTAATTAAATACCTTCTGAGTGGTCGTTTTGAGAGTACAGACTGATCAAAGTATGAGTGTTTTAAGAAACAACTGAGTTAGTATTGACAGGCAAGTACTATTGCATCATAACTCAAAACAGCCAATCATACTTCAGTATGCAGATGAAGAACATGCAACAGTGGTGTATGGAGAAAAAGGCATGAATCCAATTTGCATATTCATATCATCTAGATTTCTTGATGAGGCTGAAAGTGCTGTCTAAAGACATTTTTCCCAATGCGTACCACCATGCAAATTTCTTATTCAGTATTTTAAAAATTATGTTCTAAAATGCAGGCTTTGTGTGACTTTCATGAATTCAACAAAAGGCATCTTTGAAAAGTTGCTCTAGGAAAAAATATAAATGTTTGGATGTAATTATTATATAATAACTGCAACAAATTCTCTGACAGTAGTGCAGCTGCAAATCACAGCTTTATATTAACATGCTTGTTCTAATATGTTATTGTTTCTATAGTAACAGCTCATTCGCAGGGATGTGTACTGTGGATGGTCCACATAAAAGATTAAAATATGTGTGCAATCTGTGTGTGTAATGATACGGTGAAGTTTTCTGTAAGGAGAAATGTGTTTCTGTAACATTTCTGGAAGGAGTCTCCAGTGTCAGCGCTTTGTAACAGGCAGAGGTGAAGCTGTAACTTAAAGTTTTCTGACATCTTCAGAACAGAGGAGTTTACACTTCGCTGTTTCCTGGTCACATTACAAGCTACATCCTTTAGTGAAATTGAGGGAACGACTGTTTACAGCGGCTATAAGTGAGATCAGAAACTTATCTGGTGGATGTTCCACAACATTACATTTTAATTGTGAACAGATAGAATTGTGATCATTCTTTAATCAACAAAAAATTAACTGACAAATGGCTGTGGTATAAGAGAAATAAAACGTGCTGTTATAGGAAAATAATCAACTTTGAGATGGTAAATGTAACTCTACTTCATCACACCACCCTGTCATTGATTATTTTCCTATAACAGCACAACGCTGTTTTTTCCCCACTCATATCCCCTCTCTCTGTCTTTTCACAGAACCTACCTATACATGTTCAAAAGAATTACACAATTATGTTCCTCTGAATTATTTCATGACCAATTTGCTATTTTTCCTTCGAACATGAGAGGGGTGGTGCTAAATTCTTCAGCGCTTGAGTGCCAGTCTGTTCATGTGTATCTGTGCAGAAAGAAAGGGAAACATTAGCCCTAATAAATAATTCAGCTGCAGTGTGTGTGGGGAAGCTCAGTGACTCTCTCAGCAGTCGGCATGGCAACGGAGAATGGCCTCCTTTACTGACAAGTCTGCTCTCACTCAGTGTCACAGCAGCATTAATCTTTGAAGAACTATGTGTCTGTACTGGCATGTAGATCCAGAATGTTTTTGAGTAGTTCTAGAATGCCGTTGCATAGGTTTATGTTGTCACATAGTTCTAGAATGTTGTTTCAAAGTTCTTGAATGGTTTCATATAGTACTAGAATGTTATGGAGTAGCTCTAAAATGTTGTCATATAGTTCCTCAATGTCGCCGAGTAGTTCTAGATTACTGTTTCATAGTTCTAGAATGCTGTCATGTAGTTCTAGGATGTTGTTGTAGCAGTTATAGAATGTTGTTGAGCTGTTCTCGAAAGGTTCTAGAGCAACAATGCATTGTTGCCTTCTAGAACAATGTTACACTGTTCTCGAATGTTGTTGAGTAGTTCTGGATTGTTGTTTAGTTCTAGAATGTGGGTGAGTAGTTCTACAAAGTTACTTAATTCTACATTGTTGATTAGTTCTAGAATGTTGTCGAGTAGTTCTAGAATGTTGTTGATTAGTTCTAAAATGTTGAGTAGCTCTAGAATGTTA
>JAOTRR010000010.1:26573205-26583206 GCA_028570945.1 Gogo arcuatus | reverse complement strand
CTAAGAGATTACGCAGCCTGATAATAATCACGATTCATTTTTTATTTCATCAATTTGAATCGTCATAAATTTGTATCACAGTTTATCATCGCACAATATATTGTTACATGCCTAATGTCAACTGTGATATATTTCTTATAAAATGTCAAATGGTTATTTTATCTAGAGAAAATCCCAAATGCTAGTTGTTGATTTAAAATTTCTGTCCTGGAATTCACTTAAAAACGTGTAATTATTCTGGAGGAAATGTAAAAGAACATGTTTTGTGATTGTATGTTGGTCCTCCATCACTGAAAGTTGTCCTTGGAAAGCATCATAACTTACAGGTAACTAATCAGTAACTACCTGGACAATATCCTGATAAATAAACCATCAGATCTGTGCAGATCGCAGACAACGGGTAGGCGTGTCTGAGTCCATATATGGAAATCTGAGCAGTTCTGAGTGAGTGGGCGTACCCTTAAGAATATAGATGACAATATAGTGGGTGTGTCTTCACACCCATATATGGACGTGGTAGGAAGAAGGAAGCTGCTGGTGGCTCATGTGCGTGTGTTTTTTACAGTTTGTGTTTATCCGAGTAATCCTGATGGGTTTCTGAGAGGATTTTAAGTCACGTTCATGAACGTTAACCTTCTTCTCTGCTAATGATGGAAACATTATTAGAAAACGTTTTCAGATGCATTCATATGCACATTCAAATACACAGGATGTTAAACAAACATGACCACTATCTCTGTGGTACTGATAATAATGTAGCTTTATTATATCCTTTAGTTTACTTTTTAGTTAGTAAAATGTATATACAGTATACATGTATCATTTTCTCCGTGTAGTGGATTATGTGAAAACACTAAAATAGAAAGACGGTGATGAATCTTGTCAGTATTTTCAGAAATATATAAATATTAATAAAAACCACAACAAATTAAGCAAATTAAAGATTTTAATCATCACTGAGTAAATTGGCATAAAGTAACAAATTGCCTTGCTTTCTCTATTATTTCTAGACAAAAATAGAAATTATGTACCATTGTGTACAATCCTGTAAACATATAGAGCTCTGCTAAATTTATAGAAACACATTATTATAGTAATCATTAATAATTTGTATTTCGGAGGGTAAAATCTGACTACAGTACATATTTTACTTATTGCAGAATTCAGATTCAGTAAATACAGTAACGTTAAATTTACAGTTGTGCTGTACAGTCGGAGTAAAGTAGAAAACTATAAACGCTTACCCAAACCTAAAGATTGTAAGGAAAAAAAAAACTGAATATTTTTAAAAATGTACATTTTTCTGGATGGTCAAAAGAATTATACAGTAAGGTGTTTGTGGAAATAAAACACGAGAAAAAATATAGATAACTCCAGAATAAAGTACAATCAAAATCATTAAAGGGACCTAACAGGTAAGTGAGAAGTGAGTAAAGTGCTGGATGAAAAAAAGTAAAGAAAATTCTGTCTTGAAAAATAAACAATAAACTTTCACTTTAGGTGAAAAGTGTAAGAATGTGAAAAACAATAGAAAAAAAAATACAAAAAAAAGTTTTAATTAAAAAATAAAACAAATTCCCTAAAACATCATTCCGCTGTCTGGCGTGTGACGAACACGTTTCAGGCGGCAGAGTGTTTAAATATTACAGTACAAAGTGTTCCAGTAGTTTATTTAATACATTCTGTTCCTGAGAGAGAAAGAAATGGATGAATGAAGTGTTTAAAATCTAAAATACGAGTTCAACATGTTCCAACAAACACACGGGTATAAAAATGTTTTTGCCAGTTTGTTATGTTTATGGAAACTTGTTCCCACAACGTAGGAGAAAATATTCCTCTCATCATTGTGAGTGAATTTTGCTTAATTGTGACTTTTATCTCGTTAAAGGCAAGTTAATTTCACTTATTACAACTTGTTTAAAAACTGCGACTTTTTCTCACACTTGCAAATTAATACAGTATCGCTCGAATGTGATTTTTTTTAAAAAAAAGTTATTTTCACACAACGGTAATTTTTAAAACAATTCTTGTAATTGCGAGTTGTTTTCATGAAACTGTGAAACTTTTTTCTCACGAATTCATTTTAATAATCGCCCAGTTGCACCATTGTTTTATCTTGTAATTGTGAGTTGTTAAAAAAGTGAACAAAATTGTCATTTTATCTCATTGTGAGTTATTTTGACGCAACTGCAACTTTTTTTCCATCACAAGTTATGACTCAACTGTGACTTTTTTTTTAAATCTCGAAATTGCGGGTTATTTTCAAGAAACTAATTTTTTTTCCTTTTTTCCCCCTCACACATGCTAGTTAATATCGCTCACTTGTGACTTTACATCTCGAGCTAATATTTCATAATTGGCCTTTTTTAAAAGAAAAAAAACCCCTCAATTACTTATTGATATCACATCGTTGTGACTTCCTGCTTCCTTTTCTGATAATCAGTCCACAACAAAACCCTGTAGTGTGTAAACAAGGAATACAAGTTGGAATATAAATCTATGAGGAATATAAATTGCAGGAAAAAAAACGCAACTGCGAGATAAATCTGCGTCACACTTCCCTATACACGGCAGAAATAAGCTTTTATAGGTATTTGATTGAGATTTTGTTCTTTCAGTTTTAATGCAGCTTCTAATGATGTACTGTTGTGATTATATACATGATCAGATGTACGTGTAGCCTGTATATAGCACTCTGCTTTCACAGCTGATGAAGGATTTTGTTTTGCACTTTCTTTTTTTATTACGTCACACTTTGAAACAGAGGACATGATCAACCAACAGGAAGCAGAACAGTTACAGAACCGTGTTTATGTATGTATGTATGTATGTATACATACAGTACTGTGTAAAAGTCTTGGCACCTGATTTTGTTTTATTTAATTTTTTTAGTACAAACTTTGTTATAGATTTTTGTTTTCCGACTGATACATTATAGAGTTGGTACAAAAACATTTTAGTTCCAAACATTAGTTTTCCAGAACAGAATTAAATGTTTGTATGTCAGTAAAGAAAGCAGCAGATTACATGAGACACATTTCAGACAAAAATCATAACGAAGGCTGCTGAGTTTTGCTGTAAAATTAAGACGCAAGTCTGACAAAGTGTCCAGAAGAACTGTGGCTGGTTCTGTAAGATGCTCAGGAAAAACTTACAGTTCATTTCTTTATAAAACTGAACACATTATAACGGAGATGCAAAGAGTCGTCACATCAGATATGGACTTTGTTTCATTTATTACTGTTTACTGCTCTTTATAGTATTTTTTAAATGTTGAAACATTTAATATCATTACGTTTGAAGGTGTATATATTTTACACACACACACACACACACACACACACACACACAGAGTTCTGTTACAGTTCTAAAAAAGCGTTGCGTAACAGGTTGACCAGTGGGTTTCCTGTTGTTAATCATGTCCTCCATTTCAAAGCTGGAATATTTTTAACCCCAAAAAAGTACCTTTACACTAATTTTGATGTCTTTTATACTCTGTCATGTTGTATTTAATGCTGGATGTACAGTCGAGGTCAAACGTTTTCATTACTGCATGGTATTTAGATGGGGGTAAAGCACAACGTACCTTTATTTAGCTACAAAACTGTTAAAATAAGCGTGTGTGTGTGTGTGTGAGTCTGTTTTACAAATGGCAGCTGGAAGTATATTAGTATTATTAAAGTTAGTAATATTTTCATACATAACTTTTAGAAAGGGACATGGAAAATTTTTAACTTTAAGTAATTAATTAATTAGTTAGTAATTAATTTATTCGTAAATCATTCACAGGAGCATTTACACAAGAAATGTGGTGTTCATGAAAATCCACTTAGTTCGGGAAAACGTTCATATCTTACATTTTTATCCTGAGTGTGTGAAAATTCATATATAGGGAATCTCACTAAAGTAAACCTCCGTGGATTGGTTTTAAATCGTATAAACGTTGAGTTATGGCGAATGTTTTTTATATATACAGATTACACCGTCAAGTTTATATCATTTATTTGTTTAACCAACTGTATGAACATGTTGTTAAACTCAGTTACGTCATATTAATGACTTGGAAAACAATTGCATAGATGAAGAATAATAATACTAGCCGTTTAATTAGGACTAAAGTAATGGCACCCTATAAAAGGAGGAAGAGTTAGTATGGACGTGTTCTTTCACACTAGTCTCCATTTTGTCATTTTTAACACTCGTCCTTTTATGGAGTTTTGTAGGTGTGGCTCAGTGTTGTGATTGCACTTGGTGTTTTACGTCTGATTGGTGGTTACAGACGGGGTCAGTTTGGCGAAAACATTTACACACAACTTTAATAAAAGATAAATGAGCCCCATTGTAACTGAAGTCTTGATTAAAGGGGATGAAAACTTTTGCACTTGATGTAGTGTATGTAATGTTAATCTTCACCGTGTTGTACGTTAGAATGATGCTTTTTTGTCGCACCTGAGCTAGCATTGCACTAAAAAGCATTTACACTATTAATGATTCAGCCGTAGCTCAGTTGAAGGGCTGGATGATACGACCTCAGAATAAATGATATCAAATTTTATCGAAAATGTTTTGTAGTCACCACCAGTACTGAAATGTATAAACA
The DNA here is from genome assembly GCA_028570945.1 of Gogo arcuatus. Taxonomy (NCBI): domain Eukaryota; kingdom Metazoa; phylum Chordata; class Actinopteri; order Siluriformes; family Anchariidae; genus Gogo; species Gogo arcuatus. The sequence continues at coordinate 26,578,606 of JAOTRR010000010.1, read as the reverse complement.
ATAAAACTGAAATGTTGCATTATTGAATATTGTGAAATGGTTCTCATGAAAATGATACGTATCACGACATGATGAAAATGATTAGTTTTTTTTAAAAATTAAAATATCTGAAAAAGGAAAAACTTATTTTCCATATACGGAATATTTTCCATAATAATGTTGTACTGTGCTTGTAAATAAAACTAGTTTTGTCAGGGAAAAGTTCAGTGCAGTCTGCGTGCCATTTTCATTTTCAACAATATTTCTCTATCAATAATATTTACAGGATTTCCAAATAAAAGTGAAAAACAAAAGGGAAAGGAGGTCTGTTTCCTGTCGCTTACGCTGATCCAGAGACTCGGAGTGAAAAATGAAACGTACTCCAGTGTTGGTGAAAGTAAACAGTCGGATTGTTGCCCATTTGTGGCTTTCAGACGGTTTTCCATTCGAACCAAATTGCAGCCATTTCCTGCTGCTGGTCTGTGGTTGAGGTTCTGCTCCTCACTGCTGCTCGTCTGATCTCCGTGTCTCTGAAGGTTACGTCTTTGACTGTCTGATCTCAGATCAGCTCCAGTCTTTAAACGGATGGGGGATCAGTGTCGGTCTCACGCTTGTCCTCCACTGTTCTGTAGTCCTTCTGTCTCAGCACCATCATTGCTTTTCTGCAGCTGCTGGTATTTGCGCTTAAAGAAGCCGAGCTGAAGAGAACAACACACACACACAATTTAAAAAAAATTAAGAATAAAAATCTGTCTAATTTACATAATCTTTAAACATAGTCGATCAGCTAAGACGTGTATGTGATTCTTAGCGTCTTTAATTTTGAGTTGTATTTGCTGATGAACTGTTTGGGGACTTTTATGGGAATCAATCAATCTATCTATCGATCGATCGATCGATCGCATGAACCAATAAAAAAACATTGCATCATAGCACAAAGACTAATGTTAAACTGTAGTATGAGAAGGAGTATAAGAAGGAATGACTAAGAGAAAGGAAGTAAAATGAGAAAATAAGAGTGCAAGAAATGCACAGAAGGGAAGGGATGAGGGAAGTAAAGAAAGAAATAATGAAGGAAAGGAAAGAAGGAACGGAAGGAGAAACAAAGAAGGAAGGAAGGAAAGAAAGAGAAACAATGATACAAGGAAGAAAGAAAGAAAAGTAGGGAAGAAAAGAAGGAAGTACAGATGTAAAGGAGTAGAGAAACTTGAAGCCAGTGGGGAAAAAACAGAAATGAAGAGAATGAAAAATGATGAGAAAAGTAGAAAAATGGAAGAATGCGATAAGAGGGTGAGAGAAAGAGAAAAAGACACCAAAAAAACTGTGAGAATGAGAGAAATACAGGAGTAAAAGGAAGATCCTTTGGAATCAATAAAGTTTTAATCTTCAGTGTAAAACATCCCCAGACGCACAGACGGTCACTAAAATGCAGTCACTTGCGATTTTGTTGCTCATTTATTAAGCAGTAAGTGTATTTCTGAAAAAGCAATCGTACCTTCCACAGCACAGTGACAGCCACAGCCAGCAGGAGTAATCCTCCAATCACACTGCCCACGATCACGCCCACAGGTACATCACTTTTAGCGCCCGATTTAATGAGAGTGACGTCGACCTGATACGGAGAAAAACACCAGGCGTGAACTCTGAGGCTGCTTTTACACTTGAACGGCTTTCTACCTCATACTCAGAAAGTCCGAGTTGTGATTCTGTGATGTCGTGAACACGGCGGTGAAAAGTAAGAACATGAAATAACGTAATTTAAAGATTTTAATCCGCCTTTGACTTTCTGTTTGTATCTGAAATCGATAAATACTGGCTCGTACTTTGAAAATGAAAATATCAATTCACTTTCTGCACAAATTTTTGAGCAAACTGCTCTTTCATGTAAATGAAGAAATAAATAAATCACTAACCAAACAGCTCTTCAGTTCCAGTTTAGTGCTTTTCCGTGAGGACTTTATTTTATTTCCAGTTTCAGACGGCAGAGTTCACACGAACACTCAAATGTGGGAAGTAGGAGGTTCCGAGTTCCCAGTTATCGTGAACGCAGCAAAATACTTAGATCTGCACTCAGAACCCATTTCTGGACTTGTTCGGGGGCGGGGCTTATAATCGTAGCTTTGCTTTCACATCTGTCTGAATGGTGGCTCCGTTGTGCATACACCATACACCACATTTGTGCATGAAGGTTCGCAAAAAGTTATTTGACACTCAAACATCCTGCACGACACTAGGACGTGTTCTAGTACAAGATATTTAGCCGTGCACGCCGGCATGAGACGTGCGTTTTCCACCATGTTCTCTCAAATGTGAGCTAATTACAGAGCTCCAGGCCTGTGAAAGTCAGTTTATATCTCAGTAAGGCATTCTGTCTCCTCCACTGATTATATGATTCCTTTCCCTGGAGTCGTGAAACTAGAATTAGGGAGTAACATGATAAGTTAGAAGATCATGTGACTCAGAACGCAGCACTGAGAGCGGAGAGCTTCTACGCGCCATGTGGACCACAGCAGGGTTCAGACGAAGCGAGACCCAGACCACTGTTTTCAAGAGGACCAGGGATCGGTTTTTGCACTTCACCAAACGTACCCTTGCCCAAGCTGTGATGACACGATTTACTTTATACCCCCATTCCACCAACATGAAATAGGTGCCAGTTCTGGGCTGGTGCTAGTGCCGGTTCGTAGTTGCTTCAACTTGTGGACGTTTTAAGAACCGGTTTGCTTTTCCACGGGCTAGAGAGCCACCATAAAGCCACGTCATTACGTCATTGTATACATCTGTATACATATCCGCTTTCCCAATGATACTAGCACCAACAACAACAATGGTGGGCTACTGGATTAAGCAGACTAGACACTACACTAGCTCTATGGTCACAAAGTTTTAACTGGCTTTGTTGGTCATGATAATCCTGCCCCCAGCCCCTGACGTAAGCAGTTCTTGGTTCTCGATCAGCCGAGAGTCAGTGCCGCTCTCACACCGGTTTTCCTGGCTGAGAGCCGGTTCTTTGGCTGTCGAAACGTGAAGAACTGGTTCGAGATTAAGCACCAGCTCCAAACCGGCTCTGGAACTGCCTTGGTGGAAAAGAGGTATGCAGTAAATAGTTTTGTGAGGAGGCCTGGGAAAACCCTTTATCTTCTACAATGCTAGTCCAGGAGATAAAAGTGACCATGCAGTAAACAGTAAAAAACATGAGTACATTTTCAGTATAATCCTTTCATAAATCACTTGTTTATGTTCCACTTCCACACAAAATGGCTGATATTTTCCTGCTCAAACTGTCGGAATGTGTCTGTGCTGAAAACCACAGAAGAGCAGCGGTTTAATCACTTTTTAATGATCATTAGCATTAAAATCACATGTGAAGTGTTGGATCTTTGTCTTTCAGCTGAACATTTTCAGTAGCAGAGGTTTCACTGCATCCCCAATAAATATATTTAACTGATTTTAGCTATAAACTTGTTTAACGTTCGCTAAATCAAAGTATTCAGTACCATCACATGTTTGTGGGCGATAACAAGCAGATCAGGTTGAGACGTCTCGATCTGAGCATTCACGTCTAATACGACTGACTGGAAATCAGCCTAGAGAGAGAGAGAGAGAGAGAATGAGTGAAACGTGGCTATACAGCTTTTACACTGTTGTTTCACAACATAAAAATATTATTCTACTATTTTATTTTTATTTTAAGTCTTGAAAGATTGGGTTGCCAAATTGGTTAATTGTCTGTTGAAATGTGCCTTGATTAATCTGGAAAAAATTTTTGGGGGGGCTTTTGCTGCAGTATATAACGTCTTTGTTGACCTTCAACAACAGATATTTCTAAACCGTTTGATTTAAAACCAAAATAGAACAATTTTTTTTTTTCTCAATCTTTGAAAGTGTTGTTTAATTATTTTGCATCAGTGTTTTAATTATTATAAAAATCTTTTATAGGCTGAAAACTTATATATTCATCCATTTTAATGTATTTTACAAAAATCAAATGTTTAATTATATAATAATAATAATAATAAACTATATACAGAAGTTCGGAAATAATTACTAAACCTATCAGCTAATTATTTTATTGATATATTATTGCTATTTTAAAAAAATATTATTCATATGTTTATTTGTGTATCATTTTTATCTCTATTTTTCCTCAGATTTCCTCTTTGCTGCACTGAATCAGAGCTCTCCCTCACTTTAAATAAGAGCACATTGAATAATAACATTGAAAACCGACAGATTATTCAATCTGGCAACCCTGCTGTTCTTCAGATTTGTGAAGACAGGATGGCGGTTAATGGGAAGAAGTGAAGCTGTTCAGTGAACCTGAGCGAATGTTCCGTTCCAAATCCTCGCAGTCACATTGACATAGTATTCACTTTTCACGCTCAGGTCTTTCAGCACACACTTCAGCTGCTTACACACAGCCGAGGCGCAGTTCTGTGGAGAAATACGGACATGGGAGATAATATCACCTTAGGGTTAATACGTTTCAAAATTTACACAATTTTAGCAGTAAATTTTTATTGAAAGTGGATTGAACATGATGGGAATTATGTGTATTGTAAACACTTTTCCAAAAAAAAAAAAAATTGAGATTAAATAAGAAAGAATTTAATGTCAGAAAAGTTTCTTGTGTAATCAAAATGATTTTGGAGATCTAATGCAGGTTCTATGCATTCTGATAATGTTATAGTGTACAGAAAAAATATCTCACACACACACACACATACTGACCAGATGACTGGTTCCTCTGAAGCTCTCCTTGGTGAATGTGGCTGTGTGTTCTGTCTCTCTGATGTTAAACGGGTCGATCAGTGCATGGGTTTCACATTGAACATCACTCCGCTGTCACACACATCAACAGCTACAACTTTAGATAATCCATTTATAAATGTAATGATGTTCATGTAGAAGTCTGATCAGTCTTATACTGTGCTTATTTACTCATAAACATGTTACGATACTGGCATCTGATACCAGGTGATACTATGTGACGTATACCTAACGTACGATCTGAACATATTTCACGATTAATGATCAATGCAAACTGAATTCGGCAAGAGGAAGAACTACGGCATCTTCTTACAATACAAGTGATATAACAGCTTTATGGTGTTTAAACAGTGTGTTTAATAGAGTGTGAGGAAGGACGACGCTGAGCACGTAAAGAAAGGTGCACACAAAGGTATTGATGAGCTTGGAGCAGTGACGTGAGTGTGCAGAGAAACTGTAGCATGTGAGAGCACTTCAGTGCAGCGACCACTAAGCACAATAATAACCACGCTCTCTGATACTGCTCTACGCTCTCTGATACTGCTCTACGCTCTCTGATACTGCTCTACGCTCTCCGACGCTGCTATGTGCTCTCTAATACTGCTCTACGCTCTCTGATACTGCTCTACGCTCTCTGATACTGCTCTACGCT
>JAOTRR010000010.1:26424800-26438156 GCA_028570945.1 Gogo arcuatus | reverse complement strand
AAGTGATTTGATTTTGATGTTGATAATATGTGGCTTGGCAGAGATATGCACTCTATCGAGTGCTCTTCTAGTTTGTAAATTGTTTGTACGAGCACGGTATTCATGAAAATCCTGTAAATTAGCAAAAACTTTCATATCCTATTCGTCCTCCAGAGTGTGTGTAAGTTCATGCATAAGAACATTAACTAATGTAAACTTCTACTGAATTACTACACTTTTATATCTGGAATATTCTGACGAGTTTAAATCACTTATTTTTATTACGTTCACAGCGTTTAGCAGACCCCCTTATCCAGTGTGACTTATAGAAGAGCTATGGAGTCACAATCAAAAACACATCCACATGCTAGTTCACTAGGTCTGGGACTAAGAGTAGTATTGAGAATGTTTTGTGAAAACCAGTGGTTTCACAAATAAAACTGATCATATCGTTAAATTATGACAAAAGAAACGGTGGCATATAAATGGAGGACGGGGGGGTCTGTCTAAATGCACTAAATGCAAATGGGCTATGCTGGGAATGTGCTTTGCACTTTATAGGTGATTAACAAACACATACGAGTAGGAAGAAAATCATTGTTTCTGAAACATTTGTAAATCCGGTGGAAAATTTTTGTACAGTGAGTTCTGGTTACAGTCATTCGACTATAATGAAGGCTGTTTACAATAAAGGTCAAAACAATCAATTTGTATTAAAATTAGGTATATGTAGAATGCAGGAATTATTATTATGATGACCATGCGTACATCATTAAGACAGAGATCTCTTATCTCATGCAAAACAATTAGAATTACCTCCAACAACATTATTCAACACACATACAGAATGTCCAGAAAACTAGCCCACAGAAGAAAGAAGACCAACACTCCACCAAGCCTACATTAAAATGTCCTACAACCACTACATATACATTTTAACTTGTAAAACTGGCATGCGGTTCTGCAGAAGGAAGTAAAAGAGATAAAAGAGACAGACAAAAAGTCCATCTTCTCCATTAAATACAACTAATTATAGTTAGATAGGAGGAAAGCATTTTACGTTCTCACTAATGAGCCCTGCAGATCTATATCTAAAGCTACATCTCAAGAGCCTTCTGTGCCTTTTGCTGAAAATGAATCATTTGACATCTGTTTCATAGTAATTCAACAAGCAAAATCAGTTTAACTTCAAGATGTATGACCATTAAGTCTTCCATGAAATGCAAACAGAAAGCTTTAATTTGACCGTATTTACTATGCGCACTAATGCATATATACTCATTACTGCTAGTGATGGCAACTGCAATAACACTTTAACACTAAATAAACGTGCCTTAGTGCCTCTGGATTTCATAGCTCTGGATTTTTGAATAAATAGGTACCTCATAACCAATCCGAATGCTGCGGCAGAGCAAACAGAATAAAATAATGAAGTGCAAAAGAAATAGTGAGTGAAGCTTTGCTGCAATCGAATCAGTTTGGTTAAGTAACCATTGACTCCTGATTATCAGTGATTCAATGTGTTTTGTTGCAAAATGCAGAATTCTACGATTAGTAAACGTAAGCTGGGTTTACACTGTGCGATTTCCTCGCTCTTTTAAGATTATTACTTTTCACACTATGAGATGATGTCCAAATTCTATAACAGACTTTATGATAACGTGTGTTCTCCATGTCAGATTATACAATGAACAAAGATCCTCTAACGACAGACCTGTGATTAAAGTCACACTCTGAGATAGGGGCGAGTGATATAACAAAATTATCACACTGCAGTTCTCAAAGGCATTTCTATGATACACAATATATACCATGATATATACAGATTAAGGCTCATTTATGCTCAACGTTAAATACGTGCACGGATAAGGATGGAGCATTCTAACTATACTCTCTGTTCATTTTGTCCGTGTATGTGCATGTTTTCTGAAAGCTTATGGATACAGATGAAACAGAGTATTACCACCATAAATCATAGGGGCAGTGTAGCCAACAGTTCAAGTGAGACACAACGAAGACATTTTAAAAATGGCCAAACTTTTTAAGGAGAGGTTTACTTAAAATTCTAAACATCTATATGATGTTTATAGCATCTACAATGCTGCCTCTGCTTTTGTCACTTTCTTAACAGGTACATTATTATGATCTCCTCTACCATCACCATGTTTGTTATTGTCAGAAACTTTTGACTCTGAGTTGCCCTCTACTGGATGTATTGCTTAACATCCATGCCAACGTAAAGGACATATGGAAGTAATGTGTCTACAATAATTAAATTATTTGGTTTTTTTAAGTTAAAAATAACTACCTTAAAAATAAAAAGATTAAGTACAAAATTTTCTTCAAAACATCACATCAGCAGCTTACAATAAGGTTGTGATTATTTTTAAAAATAATGAAAATATATTTTATCACTATATTGATATTATATCGTCATATTGCCCATCCCTACTCTGAGATTTTAATAAAACATTTCTGAAACTGTAACAACTCTATCGGTCACAATGTCAGGAAATCATCTTTTGCATTCTAAGACCACAAATCTCAATTCAAGACCAAAAAAATTATTTCACGATAAGCTATTTTTGTTTGTGACAGCAAACACAGGCTGGAAATTGTACAGTGTAAACCCGGCTTTAAAGGCAAAAGAGAATAAGTCATAAATACGACTAAAAGGAGTCAAGGGTGCTTATCCTGATGCTTACTCAAGTGAGTATGAACGGTGTACACAATGAAGAAGTTTACCTCTGTTGTCCAGAGCCGTTTCATTTGCTTTGATTTGTTTTGATTTTAGGCTGCCCTTGACATTGTCATACCTCACATTCCCTGGAGCCGGATATGGTACATGTGCAAGTACCAGTCCCATTGGCCAGTACATCCATGGCTTCGGGCGTGGCAGCCGGGTTGTAGCTCATGTAATATTCCTGCAGTTGGGAGCTCAGGTTCTGTTCTGGCTCAGGACTCTTTTTCCGTCGCTTCCGTCCAACCACAGAGCGCTGTTGCAACAGCCTTGTGGCTCCAGGATACCGTCTACAGGAGACATATATCACAGTCAAGATGAGTGATGTTGTAAAGAAAAGTGCCACACCACCAACCACAATCTTATGGAAGGATAAGTCCTCTTGTTCTGGAGACAGCGTCACTAGCAGGCTGTTGGATGATGGTGGTGTATTCAGAGGGGTGTCTCTGGGGTTGGTTTCAGGGATAGTAGGATGAGGAAGAGGTTGAGCAAACGATGGTGGGATGGGTGGCTCAGAGGTGGCTGGAGGCAGGGGTTGTTCGGGAGTTGTCAAAGGCAAGAATAGTTCAGGGGTAGTTTCCATACTTGACTCCCAAGTGTGGTGAGGAAACGGTGTTTGGGGGATGAGTTCAAAATCTTCACAATCTATGTAGTTTTTTGTTGCCTCCATAACCTTTTCCCCTTGAAGATGTTTAGGGCTGCTGCAAATGATACTTGTGTCTTTAGTTCCATGAAAATTCTTTAACCAGGCGACAAGAGGACAAATGCCCGGCCCACAATCCCAGACATTCCCAGCGAGGCTGATTGTTGAGAGGGAAATCCAGGCTGCCACTGTCTCATGGGACACATTAGCAAGCTTGTTAGACTCCAAATTAAGAACCTGAAGATTTGGCAAGCATTGGAAAACCACAGGATCCAGACTCTGGATCTCATTGCCAGACAGGTCCAGCTTCTGTAGGGTATACCACATCCAGGGGAGGCCTTGGTTAATTGCTCGAATACGATTCCACTGGAGGTACAACCCACGGAGATTTGAAAGGCGTGGAAAAAGGAAGAAGTTGATCCGAGAGAACTGATTGTGCTCCAGGTGCAGTTCCATTAGTCGAGATAAACCCAAGAATGTGGTACGTGTGAGGACCCGAAGTCGATTGTATCCCAGATCCAGAAACTCCAAGCTTCTGCACTCTATAAAAGCCCGAACAGGAATTGTTGTGAGCCCGTTGGAACGTAGATGCAAATTTTGTAGCTTTCGAAGACCATGGAACTGACCTGGCTGCAATTCCTGGAGTTTGTTATATGACAGGTCCAGGCTGCGAAGATTTGGCACACCATGGAATGTAGCATTGTGTAGTTGCGAGATCCTGTTGGTGCTTAAGACCAACTCCTTTAGCCGTCGGATGCCCTGGAAAGCACGGCTGTCTACAAATGAGATCTGATTGTGGTCCAGGTACAGCCAGAGGAGCTGGTTCAGGTGGGCAAACTGGTAAGGGAGCATTGTGTGCAAGTCATTGTTTCTCAGAGACAAACCCTGGCAAGTTACTGAAATGTTCTCTGGGACGTCGATGAAAGATGCTGAGTCACAATGGACAATTTTACCCTCACAGCGGCAGCTGTAGGGACATGTTTTCTCCCCAGAGCAGAGAAGAAGGATAAAGGAGGCAAGGAGAGAGAGGAGGCATGCTAATCTCTTGGCACAAATTGACAGACCTGTGAAAATAAAAACAAAAAAACATCATTTTAGTGTACTTCAGAAAATTTAAAAATTACTAATACCACACCTGTGCTGCTAGAGGTTATTTAGGGTAATGAAAAAAACCCAAGCAAAGATAAACCTTGAAAAAGTACCAGATTCTATCACAAGATTAAACGGTATGGCTTAAATTCATGGATATAAGCAGTGTATAAAGGTGTCTAGAATCTTTTAAAGGTTTCTTCTTATATTAGGCTCTCACCATGGAGTCCAGGGACCATTACGGGTACCTGACGCATAGCCAAGAGGTGTGGCTGTAACAAACCAACATTATCAAAAGTATTTTGTTATTGCATTTTTATAGCTTTAACTTGTTGCTTGAAATGAATCCTCAATAAGTCAAAAATAATTAGGCGTATAAATAATGTTAACTTGTTCGTAATGTGTTCAGGAATTAATAGTTCTATGGCTGCAATAAATATCCAGAATATTACAGTGCACATTTAAATAATGAGCCTAATGTTTAGATAGATGGATTACGTTCATAAAATAAATCTGTACTGACCAGGTCCATTGAATTTCATTTACAAGTAAAACACTTCACAACCCTTTGTTTGAAAGGGTCCTACAGTTTGTCTTTCTGGGATTTTCCTTTCAGCAAAGGTTCCATGTGCTTTAGAAACCATAATAGAACCATTAACCATTCATCCGGACACTATTTTCTAAAAGGCTTGGCATACTTTGTGTGGAGATGTCTTTCAGCATTAATAAAAATATTACAACAATATGTCGACCAAACGGGCGTTGTGCAGAAGTTTCACTCATTGTGTTGTGATTGGTCTGTGACTGGTCCTTACAAACGAGTCAATTTATTAATTCATTCCAATTCAAAAAAAGTCAATTAATTCCAAAAAATGGAGGACTTTGATACCAGCAATTTTCATGGAAATTGTTATGAGATTTTAATCTCAATAGCTGCAGTACTGGAGCACTTGTACCTGACGGCCAATACGACATTGCAGAATTGTAGAAAATAAGATTATTTTTGTTTTCATACAACTGTCTCAGACATCGTTTCTGCACTAAGCACACTTTAAGAGTTCAAGAGGAAGGTCTATGAGATCAGAGTTAATAACATACATCAACAGATAATACCACAGCATTAATTCCTGAGAGCAAACCTTTTCATCTACATCCTTCATGAATTATCAATCATGAACAAGAAAGCCAGCTGATGTTATAATTACGACACCATGCTGTCTAAAGAGCATAAATATCTCTGTCTAAGACCAGAGGTGGTTAAAAAAGTGCCCAAATTCTTTACTGGATTTAAAATACAATTAATCATCTAAATAAATATGATGCAGTACTGAAAATCCTGGAGGAACTTGCCAAAGCTGAATTTTGGAAAACGGCCAAAAAAGGACAACAAAAAAAACAGGATTTGACCTAAACTGAGTTTGTCTGCCAAGAATATACTTTGACATCGCTACTATAATATAAAACATAAATTTACTGTATATTTTGAGCTGTATAACAGCTCAGTTTAATTCCGTTTGTTGTAAGGTTCTGTAAAAATGTCCATTATGTCCCTACGCCATCACATCATCATCAAAACAAAGAAGAGCGCTTACACATTCTGTATGGTTGATATAGGTTTAAAATCCTCAAATTACCTAATAAATAAATAAATAAACAAATGAAAACAAGAAATATAGTCAACAGAAATGAGGTGAGTGAATGAAACAGTGATTATTTTCCCCAGTGATGATATCATGAACAGAGAATAGTGAGGTGAAGTGTCAACCTTGTGGCTTGTGTTTAAATGCCGTGATTGACTTTTACCTCAGGTGATGAGAGACAGAGTGATGTGGATGATTCTGATAATCACCGTTGGAAAGTTATAATAAAATTTGGCAATAATGTTGTTTTTCCATTAAGTACATTAGGTAATAAATGTAGAGGTCAGTGCAGCGTCTTTCAGTGGAATTGGATTGAAATGAAAAGTGATTTCCCCCTTTTTCACTTTTGGCAGTGACTCAAAAAATGCTAGAACTTCATTTATGCACAAGAGAAATGTATTTCATTTTCAAATTTGACCCAATAATTTTAATTCCTGATGGTAAATTTGTGCTGATTTTTTTTTACCAAGAAAGAAAAGAAACACTAACAACAGTTTTATTGCTAATCTCTCACATGTTAGCTAGAATGATAATAACTCTGATGATACAAGCTAAGTGAAATGCCTTGGGGAAAAAAGTGTACAGATCAACTCTATGATCCTAAAATTTTTCAAATAAATAATTATAGACACATGTAGTGAGTAGGAAGTACCGATTTTGAAAAAAGTCAAAAGTATTAGCCGAAACTTCGCAGTCAGGTAAAGTACAGATACTTAAAAATGCAGAATTAAGTACTCTGACAAAGGAATTGCACTTCTTGTCCCTGTCTAAATAAAACCTCTATAACAAGACGAACTTTGCAGGAGGACGCTGTCTGTGGACTCCATTCCTCCAGCACCACTGCAGTGCTTTTCTCTTTCGCTTACTGAAACCCATCATTAATGTTTCTTTCTTCAAGGTTGGCTGCATCAACATTTTGAGATCGCACTGCGCCCTCGCCGGCTTTTTAATGTCATTTGTTACCGTCTCCAGTTTGTCTAATATCTAAATGTAATCAATGAATCAAATGTAAACATTATTAAATACATAAAGACATAATATGTATATAAACCTAATGGTGAGGGATTGCCAAGTGATTTAAAAAGCACTTTAATACTCTCCAAAATTAATTATCATGAATGCCCTGAAATTAAATTATACCACAAATACCATTTTTATTGTGTTTCGTTAAAAGTGATTGGTCGAGCTCGAAAAATAAATCAACCTATTGTGTCTTTTGAGCCATTAAATCAAGCTAATAGCTGCTTCAGTTTGCTTCATACTGTGCAATTCATGCCAGAAAGACATTGGGGTAAAGTGGGCCATTTGTTTCGGGGTAGGATCATGTCCAAAAATAAAGCAGAAATGACTCTGAATCATTATATAGAGTAAAGCAGAATTCTGTGGAGTCAGTGCACATGTCTGTAACCTTCAGTGGGATAAGACCGAGGTCCAGCAGTCATCCAAACAGACTCTATGTTAGAAATGATACAGTCATCAGTTTTTGCTAAAACATTCTCCCGGTGGTGCTGCTAGCAAATTTCTGAGTGATTGCTGCCATCGTTATGGTCACATAATGTCCTACTAATCATCTAATACATTCTCTCTAATCATCAGCAATTAGCATTTATCTACTAAATATGTGTATTGGCAATAAAAACATACTATGGATATGGTTAGAAATCTCATTGACTGTGTTAATGTTGCGTATGTAAGTAATGAAAGACTTGGACGTGTACTGTTACATCACGAAGCACCTTCTGTTTTATTCCTCTTATAACACAGCAATTTACCAACAGTTACTATTTTTAGGGCCAGATTTACTAAGCTGGGCAAATTAGCATGAGGCTGCAATAAAAAAAAAGCGCAGATGGGAGTGGCCAGTTCTGCGGGTGATCTACTAACAGTGCAGATGCAGCTAGTTCATTTTAATAATGTCCAATGCAATCTACCAAGATCAGCACAAATTAGCATAGGGTCACAAACAGGTGTGTGACTCCTTCTAGTCAGAGGTTCCAGGTCGTCATTGATTTCGTCCAGGAAATTAAGAATAACGCGCTTTGGCAATGATACCGCCGTCCTGTAGAATTCCAAATAAAATTAACATGAGTGGAGAAAATTCTCCACCTTCTACCACACGCTCTCTGTTCTTGGTGCCGCCTCCTAGCAGCAACTATCGCAGACATGTCAAGTGCAAAACGTGTTAAGACATGCCTTTTTTTGGCATTAAATAAGAAATTGTAAATTGACTACTGCCTTAGTAAATCATGTTGCATGATTCATTTAAATACTCTTCTTTGACAACTTTTGCAGTCTGAAAGAGAAACTCCAACAAAAACACATGCAGTGGGGTCAGCCTCAAAAATAACTCTGTCCATGCCTTTCCATCGCTAACTTTTCACTGCATGTCTTTAGTAAATCCCAACAGTAGGTTTTTTTTTGTGCTGGCATAAACCATTAGCAGATCTGGCTCTTAATGTATTAATGAATGACATATTGCACTTTTAATCTGTATGTAGTTACATTTAATGTTGTGGAACATCCACGAAACAAGTTAGAGAGCCAGACTCTCACCAGCCTCTAATTTTCTGTCTCTTGAATTTAATAAAACAAATTCCTCTGGCCTCAAACAGACTGAAAACCTAAAGTTACAGCTTTACCTTGGACTGTTACAAAGTAGTTATCACTGTTGCCACACAGCAAGAAGGTTCTGGGTTCAAACCTTGTGGCTGAATGGGGTCTGCATGTTCTCCTCGTGCCTGTGTGGGTTTCCTCCGGGTGCTCTGGTTTCTTCCCACAGTCCAAAGACATGTGGATTAGGCCAACTGGCTACTCTAAATTGTCCATGAGTGTGAATGGTTGTTCATCTCTGTGTTAGCCCTGCAATAAATTCAGATGGGATTGGCTCCAGCTTTTCCCATGACCAAGCAGTATAGATAATGGATGGATGGATGGATGGATGGATGTTACAAAGTGCTGATACTGTAAACTCCTTCTATAAATGTTACATAAACTTCTATTTACAGAAAACATCAAAAAACACATTTTTAAAATCTATTTATGTAGAGCGTCCACAATACAAGTCCCTCTGAATGGGCTGTTACTATAGAAACGATAATGTGCATGTGTTTTGCAGCTGCACTACTGTCAGAGCTGCTGTTATAGAAAATTAATCAACATGTTCTGACCAATCAGACCTATCAGTGTTCATTGATGTGATGCAGCATTTAGGCTTGATCATTATAACCTGGTTATCTTAACATACAATGAAACAATAAGAACAATGAGAGGTGACTTCTACTGATGTAACACCAAAATGACACTAATTTTACGTTTATATTGATGTTGTTTTGGGCTGAGCTAACTAGAATGGATGTTGTGATCGTTTGATGATGGCTATTGGTGTTTTGTGTGTTATCACAGTCAACGAAACAACTGCCAAGCTGCCTCAGTACAAAAGCTCCGCAGGCGATGGAACAATTTTCAGGATGCAGAGTGCCTCTCTGCACTCGCCAAAGCCAGACAGCTCCCTCACTTCCCCCCCTTTTTAACCAGTCAAATATTCCCTAATACCTTTTTTCTTCTCACTTGAGAGGCTCTTTTTTCCCTTCATGTCTTCTTCTGTTATATAAAAACACAGCAAACAAGCCAGGGCTTTTATTCCATTGGGTAAAATAAATTCTGAATAATTAAAAAGGCTGTATTTATCCGTGTTAAGTGCACTCCTAATTGAACTTTTCAGCACCTGCAATTAACCCTTCCCTCCACTTCCCTCTAATCTATGATTTAGCCTCTGACCCTGTCTTGCTTTAAATATTTATACACTACATTTATTTTACGCAGTTCATTCTATCGACCGCGGTCCACCCACCTTCCCATAGGTTCACGTGCAGAAAAAAACCACCAAGTGTGAAAGCAGCCCTGTATGTACACAAATGTTTGTTGTTGTTTTTTTTCAAATCAAGATACCAGTAGGATTATAAACTGATTATTATGCTACTTTCACAAAGATAAATCACCTTTTGATTTTTTTGATATCGTCATGGAGCTTCCAAACTTGAAAGCATTAAAATTTTCAGAAAGTGAACTGACGTCAAACATTTTCTAGTCTCTTGAATAATCAGGTCACAAAATGGGGATCAAGCGAGAAAAACAAACATGGACGACAAAAAAGTGTCAGTTTTGTTCGTTAAAGAAATCTATGACATGTTGAACGGAAAATATTCTAACATTACAATGTAAGTAAAAATCCCAATATGTCTAATTTTGGTTTGTTAGCGACATCCGACTTTAACTGTACCTGAATAAAGTCGTCAGCTCAAATTCTCTTGATTTTGTACACAGTGGGTCTTTTGTAACAAAGAGATAATTACACATTAAAACTAATTGCAAAGATGAAAGCTTGTAAAACAGGCATCCAACTGGGGATGGATGACTAGGGCTGGACCCGAATATTTGACTGTTTGGATATTCGTTCTTTGGGAAGGTTTTCGTTTTTCAATTTTGTGATTCAGATATTTGGGAGGCAAGGGTTGTTTGTTTTTTGTTTTTTTTTTTGCTACGTCATGCTTCAGTTCACTTTTGCTGTCACACGGAAGACAAAATGTTGATGAGCTCAGCAGTGTGCCAAATATGCCATTTGAAAATGGCCTACCACGGTGACACAACAAGGCTGAAAAATCACCTGAATGCTGTAGGCTATTTTTTGACGGTGTAAAAAACCAAGAGCATACTAGCTAGCAAACTTAGCTTAGCTAATGTATGTCGCCATGATGAAGAACAGTAACGTTACACATGATAAAACCGTGCACTTACTTTGCTTGGAAAATCACAGCGCTTTGTCAGGTGTTGTCACGGATTCTGAGCTTATTATTATGAGCACTTATGTACGTTAATAATTTATTCCTGATAAGAAAAATCATCACAAGCTGTTATTGTGTCACTAAAACGTCTGATATTTCCCCCTCGCGCTGAGTGCTGCTGCTCTCTGCATGCCTTCCAAATCACAGCGCTGCGATGAACAATTGTTTGTTGTCGTTAGCACGTGTTTGATTTGGTTCCTGTCTTGTCTCCTGACATGTCCTGCCATTTGCGTCCTATTGTGTCATGATCACCTTCAGCTGTTTCAGTTTTCCCCTTGATTAGTTTGTCTATAATAGCCCTGGTGTTTCTGTTGTTCTTCGAGAAGTACACACACTGTGTCCTATACTAGTCACCAAGCCTTGTATTTTGTCTTAGTCCTTTCTGGTTTTGATCCTGTTTTTGGTTTCCTCGTTCTGTCTATTTGTCTTGTCTAGTTTATGCTGTTTGTAAATCACCCGACCATTGCCTGTTCCTCAATTTCAGCAATTTCCAAAAACCCCTCCTACCCCCCACCCCACCCCCAGTCCAGGCCAAAGCTTTAAATATTTACTGTTAATGACTACCGAAGCTCAGGAGCCCAAAAATGTTATTCGAGACAGTCCTATTAATAACACAGTCTCATGCTGGATATTTCCCTATAATTTTCATCTTTAGGGGTGAGGTTTGCAGTCATCCCTTTTCATGCAGCTGTGTGTATATGAAGGACTTTACACTACAACACGACTCACAAAATTCTGCTGGTAGTAACACTGGGCCTCATTTATCAAGCTGGATCATTTACATTTACCTAAGAAATTTGGTATTCATGTAAATCTCGGTATTTCAGAAAATACCTTCTTATCCTACTTGTGCTCCTGAGTGTGTGTAAGTTTATGCATATTAAAAGTAACTAAAGCAAATCTCAGCTTCAATTCACAGGGTTTAGCAGACCCCATTATCCAGAGTGACTTCTAGAAGAGCTTTGAAGTCTCGATCAGAAACACATCCTCATACTAGTTCACAAGGTCAGGGACAAAGAGTAGCATTGAGAACATTTAGTGAAAACCAGTCAGTTTATTTTATTGGCATTATTTAAGGAATATGAAAAATAAAGAATGTGAGCCAACACAAACCCATAAATTAAGATAAACAAACAAATTTATTTCATTAACTAATTATTCAATTATGGGTGTTACGGGTGACTGTCATTCATCAGAAAAACCAGCAATTCAGAAACTTTACATTTTTAGTTCGGTTTAGTTTTTGCTAATGTTTACACACAGCTTTACTAAAAGATTGATAAATGAGGCCCAGTGACAGTAAACGGGTTCCTTTCCATGTGCACACTTCAGGTTCAAATGAAAAGTAACATACATGCTAAAATTAGACATTCAGTGCATTGCATAAGTAAAACTTTTTGTAGTTTTGCAATCTGGAACTGAAACAAACTTTGGGAATTGGGCTTTTATGTCATTTGGATTGAACTCATTTGGACTGACTGTGTATGAACACAGCCTCTGATTTGTTCCCCAATAAAACCGATTTTACTGGAGTTAATTAAAGATCAAGACAATTAAATAAAATAACTACTTGTTTGAAGATGACAGCATGATTTGTTAGTAAGTAGATATCATGTTTAATTGCTCGGAAAAAAATTACTGGAAAACAGTAAAGTTTTGTGGCTGTTGTGAGCATATACAAATATCTGAGTGAACAACGTTTCCCAGCTGCCTCTGGGATTTATGGAGTGCTGAAATGATCCTGCTCCAGCGCTCGACTGGGTTTGCGAAGGTTTTTGCTCCCTGAAGGCCAAGCATGCAGTCTCTTATGAACAGAAGCCATCATTAAGCTGGTGATGTTGTGTATTAATGGTGTAGGTGCAGTGTGTCAGGGTTGTACTGTGAGACCTGAAAGCTCTGGTGTTGGAGAAAAAACCCATTCTGTCGGTGCAAAGATTTTCTCCAGTATGAATCTGGCTACTGAATTAGCTGTTAATATGGATCAAAAACTAGACATTCAGTAGACACTTTTCATTTATATGCATAATGGGTTGATACAGTGGGGTTTAGTATCAACATTACCATTACTACGTTATCATATTACCTGTGCTGTTAACATGTTTAAATTTATTTCCATCTCAGCAAAACTTCATCCAAGTGTCAATATTTTTACATTTAAAAAAATGTTACAATAAAATAAAATAAAAATGTATATTTGCTAAGCATGTAACGATATATCATGTGACGATAAATCACAATACAAATTTATGACAATTTGAATCAATGAAATAAAAATGAATCGTTATTATTATCAGGCTGCGTAATCTCTTAGTTTTTCCTGGCTGTAATTGCATTGTTTAGACAGCAATAACATACAATAGCTGGAATAAACGTGACTTCACCGTAGGTGGAAGTAACACAGCTCTAATGCTGCAAAAACACACA